>JAYMFT010170539.1:0-12238 GCA_038088735.1 Panulirus argus | reverse complement strand
ATCGTTATTATTATTATTATTATTATTATTATTATTATTATTATTATTATTATTTTCATTATTATCATTATCATCATTATTACTATTATTATCATTATTAACTTTATTTTCATCACTACCGTTGTTTTCATAATTGTCATCATTATTATCATCACCATTATCATACAATTGACACTATGTTATAACTACTATTGTCATTATCACTACCATTATCAATTATCACTACCATAACTAAAAATATAATTACTATAATCATGATTATCGTTGTAATCAATATATCAAATCATTCCTCATTCCTCCATCAAGACAAAGTAAGCGAACGTCCCTCAAGCGAGTCATCAGACGCTGAAGTGCGCAGGCCACAGAGAACCTTCACTCCTTCCGTTCCCGCCCTTCGGCGGTGAGGCCGAGTCTCCCCGCAGACGTTCTGTAGTTCTCTCCGACCTCCCCTGAGATTAGTCTTTCTATAATAACAACTTACCTCTGAACTTTTGATTCCCCTCACGACTCTTTGTGTCACTGCTCCTGAGGGAGGTCAAGCGGGCCAACCTCAGAGTAAATTTTCTTTCTCATCCTCCATTTTCTTTGAAGACTCTTTTTTTTTTTTATCCTTTTGTCCCGTCAGGGGAAACACGTATGGCGCACGAGTAGGTGACAGATCTCCTCCTCTTCTTGTTTTTTTTCTTCAGACTATATCTTTATGGTTCGTAACTGAAGCATTTGGCATTTAAAAGAGAATAAAGGAAAACTTGTGAGGGGTCACTACTACTCTCGCTTCGCGTGACCCGTGACCTATGACATACTGCCTCAAATTATTCAATAGCTTCTCGTCACGCTTGAGAGGGAGGCATCAAACCACCAGCACCCAGGGATGGACAACGAGTCCCTAGGGTCACCCCTCACCACAGCTTGTGACCTGACGTGGTCGAATTCTCGCCGAAACATAAGACCAGTGAGAATCTGTTCCCAGCATGACTGTCATCCCTTATTTCCGCGATACTGTGTAAACATCTTTTGTTTACATATGCTGTAGCTTTCCTTCTTCCGACGGGACGGGGTTCTGCTGTGTTCCCCACTGTGACCCCCACTGTCACCCTCCCATGTAGATGTACTGTACCCCTGTACACAATCTGTGTCTGCCTTCGTCTACCCCCTGTTGTTTGCCATTCACCCACACTGAAAAACAAACTTTTCTTAATGTAAAATTAAAGAAATAGAGACTGTCGAATTATTGAGATGGATGCTGTTGACACAGCCTCCTTTTAAAGTGTCGAACTATAGGGAGATCTTAGAGGAGTCAATCCAGTGACATACTTACCTTTGACATGACTGGGTTCAAGGCAGAGGTCAGGTATACATGACCCTGAGTGAGCGAGAGGTCACGTTTATTGTCTATGGTGTATTATACCTGTTTACCATCAGTGATGCTTGTACCATTGTAGCCATCATCATCATCACCACCACTACCTTCCCCTCTTCTGTTCCCCTACCTCTCTACATTCCCCACCTCTCCACCCCGCCCCCTACACCACCAGAGTGTAACCAACCCGCTGCTCCTTTTCTTCCCCCCCCAGATGGGTCGGCTGCGGACTGGGGTTCGACACCCTGGACGACCTCGTGTCTCACCTGACGGCGGCGCACGTCACTTCCCAGCACGGGGCCTTCTTCTGCTTCTGGCATGGCTGCTCACGGACCAAGGGCTTCAACGCCAGGTACGTACTGCTACCGCTGCCGACTCCTGCTTCACCCAGCAGTTAGCTTCGGGGTGGATGAGTGTGGGAAGCAGGGACGAAGCCTCAGTAAACGGCTGAGAGTGAGCGTCAGTGTGAAAGAATCGAGAGACTTTAACGCTGGGAAGGTCTCCAGCATCCCAGGTACGGGAAGGACCTTTAGGGATCTGAGACGCGCGAGTAGGAACTTCAGTAAGAGGTAGGATTTGTATAATGAGAGAGAATCCTTGAGGACTCTTGCAGCAGACTAACCTCCTTTTCACCAGAGACGCACTTTAGGACACCTCCAGCGGAGAGAAGCATCTTCGTGAATAGTAAGCGAGGGGAGTTTGTGTGAGTCAGTGCGGGGAGTTTGTGTGAGTCAGTGAGGGGAGTTTAGTCAATGTGGGGAGGTTGTGTGAGTCAGTGAGAGTAGTTTGTGTTACTTAGCGAGGGGAGTTCCAGTCAGTTTTATTGAGTCAATGATCCAAAGTATTTCTACGGCGGTAGGTGTTTACGAACGCTAAGCACACGAGGGCTTTAGCGTCCGATAAGCTTGGGGTCCCAAAGGACCATGTCTAACAACATGAGAACTTCAGTATTACCAGACCTGGTGAACGTTCTCAACACAGAGAAAAAACATTAACCTTAATGAGACACGGACGCATTTACCAACGCATTTAAAACATTAACATTTCAAACATTTGTTAACAGTTGACGCATATATGAAGATTAGTTTAGGGTGTGTAAGTTGATCACTTACTATTTGTTCAACGACTAGCTCACTGATGTACAGTAATGCGTCTCAGAGGCGTCAGGTTGTAGGTAAGATTTGGATGATGCCCCCAAGCGGTCCTCTGACCCAGGATGGTTTGATTAAAGGTTAATATTGAGTGATTTTTTAAGTTTGTCTGTGAGATTTAATACCGTGTGTGTGTGTGTGTGGGTGTATGTGTATTTTCTATATGTACATAGTTATGTATATATACATGATTTTAGTTCATACAAAGAGGTGTTATCATTACAAACAATCACTCAATTCTAGTCCATCTTCTTCATGAGACATCTGACGGAGTTCACTGTCTAGAATTCATTAAGTAATGAGGCATTGATCAACAGTCTCTATATCCTCCATCTACTCCAAGTCCGTGCGAAATGTTCATCCAACCTCCTCCACACAGGTACAAGATGCTCATCCACATCCGGACGCACACGAACGAGCGGCCTTACGTGTGTGGTCAGTGTGACAAGCGGTTCAGTCGTCAGGAGAACCTCCGCATCCACGCTCGAACCCACACAGGTGAGGCTGGGTGCGGGCCACGGCTAGGTCATCACCAGCCCAAACAATTCATCACTAAATCCACCAACATCACCGCCACCACCACCGTAGCACTTCAAAGTAGTTTTTTCTCATCTCGAGGAAGATCTCGATAAGCTTTCACTCACTTTGCTTCTTCTTTGCCTTCGTCTTGAGTAAACGTAGATGGCAATTGCACAACGATAGGAATGGAGACTTAAGTACCGACGGAGAGATAACAGTAGCGAGTGAGCAACGTAATTAGGAAATCTATTGAGTCCTCCAGAAACAGACGAAGAGGCTATGGGGCTGTTTGTGTGTGTGTGTGTGTGTGTCTATAATGCTGCCAGTGGACAGAGCAGCATCCCCTGTGAGGGTAATGGATCACTGCCATATAAGGCTCTCGGCCCAGGTACCTAGCTTAATGACTCCTGCTTCAGGGGAAACGTATGGCCCTTATTACGACACTTGGGACCGGGTTCTGTCGGCACGTCGGCAGGCGGAGGAGGAAGAGGAGGAGGAGGAGGAGGAGGAGGCAAGGATATGGTGGCGCAGGTTCCGGGAAGAACGGAGCCCCGTGGGTGAGAGAGACGTCTGGGAGGAGAGCCCTGGGGATACTTAGACGCTGTTGAAACTTCACAGAAGTTGTGGAAACGTTTTAATAAGGCGGATCCCCAGCAAGGCCACTCTTGTCGGAATGTCATACCAACTCCGGAAACAGTAGGTGGGTGTGTTGGGTGGGTAGTGAACACCTGGCGTGGTGGTGGGTGGTGGAGGGAGGGAGGGACGGCTCATGATAACTGGAAATATTAGAGGAATGGTCAGAGTAATAATGACCATCGTGAAGACCTGGGGTGCATGGGTATTGAAGGAGGAACGAACAACGGCCCAGGTAATTGTTATCCAGCCAGCTGTTGGAGGGGAGGAGGAGGAGGAGGAGGACCCGAGCGTCGTGGAAATGTCAGTGGAATGGGTCTTTGAGAGCATCTGGTGACGGTGGGGCATCTGGCAGATTTCTTTCTCCCCCTCTCTCTCCCCCCCCCCTCCACTACCAGAACTGGTCCCTCGTCCGTGGTCATGACGCGGCGAGTGCTGGCTGGCATGGTTGCTCAAGGTACGTCGCGCGCCGACCCAGGGGGAAAAAAAATAAAGAATCTCCACCGAAGGGCGTGTGTAATTCGAAGGTCCTCATGCCTGGGAGCCTGTGTCCTTGAGAGTAGGTTATTTTCATTCCTTTTCTACACTGTCTGTGGCCGTGCGGGGGTCTCTTAAGTTATCCCCTTCACTTCTGAGTTCCTGATAAAATCGATTTTGTTGGAGACGGTATTCTAAGCACGTTATAAGTGCGAGCAGCATCAAGCGGTATTATTAATACTGCCATTAGAAGCGTCAGCTTTGTCCCCTCACCTGCGAGTGTCACTCCCGAAGATTTCGGATGCTCTGAATATGCTTAAGCTGCACTGGCTGTATGATCTTCCCTTGCGATGCAGTGTAAGCCTTTTATTAAGGAATACGAACGGTAGAACAGACCACTGGCGTCCTTTCCAAGCTGTTCGTGATGGTGAGAGAGATCAGAGCCCTAGAGATGACCGCCGTGAGAGTACAAACGGAAACGTATAACTAAGGGAAAAATGCGTACCTGTAAATACTTCAAATATAAGTAAAGAGGCACAATTAAAGACAGAAGTGGACTCAAGTCGATTTGTCAAGTGTAATTTTGAACATATCTATGGTACCGCTTTCAGCTTCTGTAATCGTTGATCACTGTGAATATCAACAGTCCCTGTTGAAAATAGGAAAAAACTTTGCCTCACTTGGAGTAAAATGTTTGCCCATGATTTTGTATGCAGTACTGAGAGTGAATCAGACAAATCCAGGCTTCGAATAACTTTTTACATCGAGCTTACAGTCTTTTATAAATGTTAATGATTGAGTCAAATCACCTCTCAACCCTCTCTTTGTTAAGATAGATCACTTAAAGTCGTCTGATCGGCTTTTATAGGATTTGCTTCAATAGTGAACAAATATTCAACGTGCGGGCGCACTAGTGATTAATACCATAGAGTTAGGATTAGTTTCTTAAGCTTATATCCGAATGCCCTGCCTCTCAAGCCTAGAATCTTTCTCAGCCTTTTTAATGCTTATATATCAAGCCTTCTAGGCTTTAGGTCATCATAGACTGTTGCACCTAAGCTCTTGTATTCCTCACTTACCTTCCGTAGTTCAACAGAATTCATATTGCAGTTTGCTTTTCGTGGAGATATGACGGCATATGAGCGTGCGCAAATTATCTTACCATTTCCGATGACATATGTAATGAGAGCCTGTATATCTATCACATTTTCTGTGCCTTTCCTCCTACAAATTATCCTCTGGTCTCCGCAGGTGAGAAGCCTTACGTGTGCACAGTGCCGGGCTGCGGCAAGGCCTACTCCAACTCGTCGGACCGATTCAAGCACACGCGCACGCACTTCGTGGACAAGCCCTACGAGTGTCGGCACCCGGGCTGCGGGAAGCGCTACACCGACCCGTCCTCCCTCAGGAAGCACGTCAAGATCTACGGCCACTACCGCCGACCCGAGGACCAGCAGACGGGCTTCTCCGTGCCCCCGACAGCTGGCACCGACTTGCTGGATCCTTCGGTGGCAGCGTCGGCCAGACTCGACCTCTCGCCGTCTCCCTCGTCGTCTGGTTCTTCTCTAGTCCCTTCGCCTGTGCCTTCTGCGCCGTCTCCCTCACTCCTACCTCCCACGCTATTCCCGGGGGCCCCCACCGGACCCAGCGTAGGTGTTGTTGGGGCAGCAGGCATCTCCCCGTGGGCGCCAGTCACCGCGGCAGCGTGGACGGTGGCGCTGCAGCAGTACCAGGCCGGACTCCTGCTGCAGGGCGGGGCCGGACTGGCAGGACTGGGCGGCCTGCATCCCAACCCACACATGGTGGAAGAGGAGGAAGAAGAAGAGGAAGAGGAGGAGATGGATACAGCCACCGCCCTCGACCTCTCCATGTGTCCCTCCCCGCTGGACCTGTCGCTCCCGTCCTCCCGAGACAAGCACCAGTAACGGACACAAGCAGCAGCGACGCGCCTGGCACTGGCACCCGCGGCAGTGCCACAAGCTGGCTGGGACAACACCAAGAGTGCCTCAGGGGGATCCTGTTAGCCCGTGGCTCCACGCAGGCATCGCCCCCGACTCCCTGACTCTCGTCTTTACCTGCTCAGGACGTGACGATGCCAAACCAACCACAGTAAACCTCCATCTCTGTGGTTACTTCGGGTTTTTGTCACTATACTTTAGCAGATCTTCCCTAAACTCGGTCCTGATGTATGATAGGAACAATTTTCTTTTAACCTCCAGACACATAAGTGCCTTACGTGACTCAAGGAAGTCATGGACACTGTAATAATTACCCGCGTCACAAAATTCTGAATCAAATCTGATATTACTTCCGACTGATTCTGGGAACAATCAGGAGAAGCAAGTCTCTATACGGGAGCGACATAAGTGAGGTATGTTCCTTGACAACGTAAGAGTCCCCATCAAAGACCGAGGAACTATACAGTCTTCCTTCTCTGAAACAATATTGGCATTTACCCGAGGTGTTCATTACTGTGCCAAGACGCCCGTTCTGTGCCCTGAACACTGTCGGATGGGCGTCGTGTTCTGCAGGAGGTGGTGAAAAAGCGTGCGACGCTGATACCCCGTCACACCCACCGACACACACACACAGACACACACACAGATCTGGGTTCGAATGTACAAAGCCGTCATCGACCATGTAAATAGGATATATCCATTATTTTGGAAAGTTCTCATCATGTGATATGAACTGTCTTTCTCGTAGTCCTTACAGTATTACCAAATGAAACCGTCCACCATGTGTGCAGTGCAGTCTCAAGTTTGGTAATGTTTGTAGTGAAGGCGTCGCAGCCGTTCGTTAGCTTCAACTGCGCGACGAGTGACCACGTAACGCTGAGCAGCTCACGCAGGGCAGAGTGCAATATTTTTTACAAGCGCATCGAGAGAGCTGGCGTCAGAGGAGGTGACGCTCATATTTTGACTGCACCTTCGTTAAACGGATGAGGATAGTGAGAGCGAAGGATGCCTCACTCACTTGAGAATCTCCCTCGATCATCGTCAGTGTGTCATGTTCCTCACCGACGTGTGGTGAGGAAGAGATGGAGTGGCATAGAGTTGGATGCTGGAGGAAGCCATCTATGCCTTTCCCCGTCCGTTCTGTAACTCCTCAGGTCATCCCATCCCCTCCAGCTGCTCATGGCACGACGCTCACAGCCTCGGGCGGGGTCGGTCGTTCCAGGTGACCTTCACAGCACCATTTGGCCAAAGCAAACTACCCCTCCCCCCCTCTTCAACAACCTTCGGACCTGCTGACGACGAAGCGACGTTCAAGGCTGGATGATCACTGAAGTTGTCGTTATCATTCCTGACGTGTTCACGTCCATGCTTTATGAGCAGTTATCATTTGGTTAATATAAATATATATATCCTTCGGTTTATATATGTGCACGTTTTGATTTCACATTGAAATCTAAGGAAGGAGTTGCTGCTGAACACAGAACTGAAGAAGTGACAGTTCAAGACAATCGGGAGGGCAGCGGTGAGGGATATGCGCCCTCTACCACATTAGGGTCACGCCTTCCAGCGCCCCTCATCATCCACGTGCCTTGCGGTTAACAGTATTATCCACAACCCTAGGATTATCCACAGCCCTGGGGATGTCCGCCACACCTGGGTGCCCACAGTATTCACAACCCTGGGTTGATCATCTACACCCCTGGGGTATTGCTAATCTTATCAGTGTATATTTTCCGAGGAGAATCCAATAGTAGTCAGAGATACATTTCCATTACATTGGAGACAGTTCTCTTGTAATGTGTTCAAGGTCTTATATATATATATATATATATATATATATATATATATATATATATATATATATATATATATAATGTACAAACTATAAATTATTGATATAATCCTTTCAGAACTCAGCTGCTGTCATAACTATGGGAATTAATCAAGCTTCACCCACTTTTTTTTTAGACTGACCAACCATAACATCAGGTCATGACTAAGCTCCACTCATCTTGTTTCAGCCAGCCAATGAGAATATCTTTACAAAAGGGAAATGTGACTTTGATCCAACGAGGATGCTCGAAATAATCGTGGCATAATTATCTATATTTTCCAACAGATACGATTATGTTTCATGTAATTCTAGTTTTCTTCCCCAAGAGCTTGGCCAGCGAGGGACAAAACTGAAGAACAAAAGGCGACCAAGGAATCAATCATAGACTGTTTAGAAACGTTTTCAAATATCATTTGGACGACAGAGTTTTGAAGCGTTTTCATGGGAAACTACGAGGCTCCTCCCAGATCACTCGCAGCTCCTATGAAAATCGTTATTGTTTTCGTGCTTGAGGTTTCATATTGGACGATTTCAATTTCTCTCTCACCTCCTCCAGGTGGGTCTTGTCGTGAACGACGTCAGGATCCGCTACAGACGAGAGCGTTATCGAATTAGATATCTAAGTTCTAATTTAGATAACTTTAGAGCTACACTGTGAAGACTTTCAGGTATTGTACTTTGAACGGTCTACGGGTTCATTATCCAATACAGATTTAAATAATCTTATTCTCCTACCTCCCAGGTCGCCTCTTGTTCTTGATGTATAATGTAAGTGCCCCGCAAGCCTAGCCCATATCATTCTAGTCATTAGAATTTTTTTACTGCTTCAATAAATCAAAACATTACTACCCGGGTTTTATTTGCCTTACTGTTTGAATCCTAAGTACATTATAATGCTTCGAGAACACCTGCTGCAGGAAATGGGTTTTATTTTAAAGATTCAGAGACCTGCTCTTTATCTCCAGTCACCGATCTAGTCCTGTCCATAGATGATGCCACCAGTACAGACAGACAGATTCTAGTCCTCAAGAAATGGGAGTGGTATGTACAACTCGGTGAAGCCAACGCCATATGTTGTCATAGATTATGAAAATCATTCGGGACTTGTGTGTTAACCTGGGCAACAGTGAGTGAGTGTAAGCATGGAAAGAGATTATTCATATTAGTGTGTGTTGCGTATGATTTCATCCCAACCTAAATCAATAAGCATCTGGCTATTGTTGACCAATACATGCACGAACATGGAGGTCAGCATGAAAAAAATGATCCTTAAAATACAGATTTCATCCATGAGTTTTAGCAAAGTGTGACCACATTCTTGCAAAGAACATCATTCAGTGTATATCTTTTAAGTTTAAATGTTATCCAGAACGAGATGAGGTAAGAATACGGTTTGTTGCTCGCTTTTTAATTCCTGGTGAACCATCCGGCTCTGTCAGCCACAGCTCTGTCGATACTGAGATAAATCCACTGATAATACTTGCCATGGGAGAGCTTGTCCCCTCAGTGCCCCATAGTAACCGCACGTGAACATTACATAAGGTGTAGAAGCTTTCAGTTTTATTTGAATATCCCTGATCTTCTGTCGTATTTCAAACCTTTTATAAATCTAGACCTTTATATCCATTGAAATGCATCTGTCATATGGCAATACTGACATTCACACAGATGATACGATTCTAAAAAATTATTACGAGGTAACGGTCTCCTTCCTCTTTATTTCGTGGCGCCATCATAAAAGCACGAAAGAAGTTTAATCAGAAAGTCATTCCTGTCAACCACACCTCTTTCCATTTATCAGTGACGGTTATACGAACGTAAGGTACAGACGTATATCATAGTTTAGATTTCAAAGCTGAGTGTGTCATATTATTATATGCTGGGAAGTCTCGAGGCTGGATCAGGTCACACGCACACACACTCGATAGTAGTTAGCGTTACTCCCCTTTGTTCGTAATAGCCAGCCTAGGTTTGAACCCATGTGGGTTCGAAACTTAGACGTAGCAGTCGACTTAAATCCAAACCAAGTCTTCATCCTCGGGGCTGGTCGATGAATGGGTTCCCTGGCTGAAGCTGGGATGTGAGAGTGTATGTCTACGTACATAGAAGGAGAGACACGATACATACACACAAACTTTAACAGACAGGGCAGCCCAAGCGCAAAACTAACTCTCTCTCCCCGTAACAACACAAATAAATAGTCATCACTAATACAAGAACTCCAATGGTAATCATAAAAGACAGGTGATAGTAGATGGTAAAGAGCTGGAGTCCAAGATCAAACAGAGGAAAATCGACCCGATGTTGTTAAAGTTGGTTGAGTCGGTTGTTTGGAGTTAGGCCTATCAGCCGCCAGAGTCATGAAGGCCGTTAACCGTCGTCAACCCACCAAACGGAAGACCTTGAGCACCTTCCTCAGGGTGGTTAATATAAATTCTACTACAACGTGCTCCCTCACTGTGCATGTAGCCAGCCCGTGGAGACAGCTTTCTCGAACGGTAAGAACGCACACCTGTTCTGAACCAGAGGGAAAGAGGAGACAAAGGAGTAGAAAGATTGACCCTCCTCGTAAAAAAAAAAAAAAGGGGCTTCACTGTTTCAAGGAAAAGTGGCAGATAGCCCAGTCAAACAGTGATACATAATGGGGAAAAGTACATAGCTGTAGGGTAAATGTTCTTTCCAAGAATTTCAACAAATCGGAACAAATGTACAACGATGATGACGAAGGAACAGTCAGGACGGTACACGAAGCAGCAAAACGCATCACGATTGAGATGGTAAAGTACTGATGTTGGAGGACTTTGACTAAAAAACTGAGCTAGGAAATTTGGAGTCTCATGGAGACAAAAGTTACTATGTATATATGTGTGTGTGTGTGTGTGTTCCTTGTTCGTTGATCAAATCTGAGAAACAGTTTAAGATTCGCCTTTATGGTATTATAGGCAGGTCGTAAAAGAGCAACTATCGTCTTGCCAATTACTTTATTCCCCTGCTAGTCAGCAGAGCGAGGTGCAACAGCTCACTGTATTTATAAAGGTCTTAGAATCATTGCCAAGCGTTTGTGGTATTGGAAGGCTCTTTGAAACCCGAAGAGTGTGTGGACGTTTTTTTTTCGATTGCTGGAAAAATAAGTTTACTTTAACGGCCTTAAGTACCCTTCCAGACGATAAGCCTACAGCCCAACCAACAACCTATCACCGCCAGGCGGCTTAGTACGTCCTGACCTGTGGCAGCGAAAGGAGGGTTCTCTACACACCGCTTCCACCCGACACACACACACACATATACACAGCGAGGCAGAAGGAATCACCCGGCGGATTCGTGTGTCCCACACTAGCTAGACAAGACATTATACACGCTTGTTATGTGTTTGTGTGTGTTTTCTGTACAACTGGAAATCTTAAATCTAGATATCGTAAGTGTCGTCTAGGCAGAATTATAGAAACTTCTCGGGCTTAGTCGTAAACAGCTTCGGTTAACCTCTTTCCGTAGCTGTTCACCAAATATAGTGAAGGACAGAGAGGTGCATGACTGCAGACTATAGACTTTAGATAGAGAGGTAGATACATATTTGATCCCAACATGGAACATATTCAAAACCAACATAGAAAGGTCCTAGGTATTACTAGAACTCGTTGATAGTGTGTGTGTGTGCAGAGATTTGTGAATATTCAAGCTTAGCACAGGCAGTTGCCATCGACAACCCAATCTTATGTGCCATCATTGACAGAGTTTGGAAGTGTTTCCTCGGGGTGACATTAGTGGCACAGGGCGGCCCCAGAGTAACTAGTGTATAGTGGGCTATTTTTTGTGTCTTTGATTATTACTGTTTGTGTTTTAAGGGGGGCGAGTTTTCCACTCTTATTTCCTCTTGTTCTTAACCTAAATTAAATGTAGAAAGTCTTTGCTCCTATGTATGTATGCACATACACACACACAACACACACACCCTAGACTGTGTGTGTTTGTGCAAAGGTCCGCTAAGACTATGCTTGGCAAGGGCTCATGTCAATGACAGACCGTTCTCGGATGTATCATTACTGGCACTGGTGCAGTGGGCTCTTTCGTGCCTTAATATGTTTCGTAAAATATGATATATTGCTTCATCTCGTATAGATTCAATCAATGACGTCTTTCATTGGAACTGCATCCGGGATATATATATATATATATATATATATATATATATATATATAAAGAGAGAGAGAAACTTTAGGTTACCATTAAAACATTCGGTTTCTTTTTTTCTCTCTCTCTCTCTCTCTCTCTCTCTCTCTTCTCTCTCTCTCTCTCTCTCTCTCTCTCT
>JAYMFT010170528.1:0-12239 GCA_038088735.1 Panulirus argus | reverse complement strand
ATATATATATATATATATATATATATAAAGAGAAGCAGTAGATAGGTAAATACATATAAGCGATCATCGGAGTATCCTTTGACACAAATACACTTTATTTCTCTTGCTTTCTTAGCAATCTGTCCCCTGCGAATCGAAAACTGTGACCATGATCTGCAACTAGTTTTTTTTCTATCTAAAGTACTAATATTTTTCATATCGTGATATTAAAGTATAAACTTTATCAGTCCATCAATGAACAGGGACAAATACCAGTCTAGGCCTCACAAACTGTGTTGAAGTGGAGTAAATTTGTACATTCAGTTTGTCTACGAAAGTCTCTAAATATATAGATACATTTGCTTTCATTTCGGCGGCAGATATCCAAGCGAGAGCGGGCACGGACTGAAGCACTACCTCTACTTTTTTAGGTAAGATCTAGGATAATGGCAGATATACCGTATGTCCAGTGCATATGATATTAGTCGCATTCCAAATTCTGGGTCAGAATACCTTTTCTCGAACTCCTATGTGTGGTGTGGGGGAAGGGGGCAATGGGAAATGATAAAGAAAACGGTAGATTTTGATACACTTGACGAAAATGTTTCCTGTAAACTGGCAATTGTATATCTGCAAACGATATTTTTTGAAGGTAACTGTATGAAGAGAGAAAAATCTAATCCTAAATATTTTTGCCGTTAATATTCAACAATACCCGGGTTGCATAAATCAGCACCTCCAGCAATAACAGGTTGTCCTAGGGGATCATCTCCAACAACTAAAGGGTGACCTAGTCAGCATCTCCAACAATAACACAGACTGTCCTCGGCAGCATCTCTAACCTCTCTCTCTCTCTCTCTCTCTCTCTCTCTCTCTCTCGCTCTTTCATAATAGGCTTTTTCTGTGGGTGGTTCATTTACGAAATTTCTAATGATGAATTCCCCTAAAAAAAATCACTCCTGAAATGATACCAAATCTTGCATTTATCCACTTCTTTCAAAAATGCACACTCTTCTCTACCTCGATCTATGTCCCACTTTGTCAAAAAAAGAAATTTTAAATCAGATTTGGGTAAGATTTCCCAGTTGGTTAGAAGCAATCTGCTTATGTTTAACGCATCCAAAACCCAGTTCCTTGCAGTTCCTCTCTCTCACACCCTTAGCGAGTTTCTTTCTCGTTTAACGACCAAATAAACACATTTGGTTTTACTGTAACATCTGGTTCAGGTGTCTTACAAACCACATGTTATGCAGATAGCTGAGTCTGCATTAAAGTACATAGGATTCCTGCACAGATGCTGCAGATTCATCTCTTCCAAGCAGTTATTCCACTTGCTCAAAAGGTTTAACTCCTATCGAAATACTACTACCACATCTATGACACCTATTGCTCTACGTATGTATTCGACAGAGCTGAGTACAAAGTAATACCACTTACTTGCTCTTCCAACTGACAGTGAAAGTTGACCCAATTTCACTACGCCATGTTGCTGGTTCTCTTTCGTCTGTAGTTACCACTTGGAATTCTTCTCCCGAAAGCTAGCTGTGTGTCTCTGTCGTCAGCCAGAGCAGTAGGTACATACCTGGCAAGCTACAGCATTGCATGTTTAGTGTACTCGAGGGTAGACCGTTGTAATGTTTGTGTCCTTTACTACACTTCTAGGATCCGGAACTCCTCTTACTTGCTTTTTTCTTAGCAGTTACAAGTCATCCCTTTTCAAAAGGCCTGACTTGAACCTCCGCATAAAGATTTAGATTGTGCTTTTTTATTATTTCTTTTCTTATTCATTAAGGATTTTTGTCGTTGAGAAAAATCATTATACATAATGAAAATAGAAAATACAAAAGAGTACAATTAGCAGCAGACCATTGGAGGGGTTTTGTTACAGTTAAAAATGTCAGAAACTCACAGATCAGTGTGATAAGAGTAGAAAATCTTTGTAAATGTTTAAAGAGAAAAACCTGCAGCCTGTTCATGTGACTAAGGAGGCGCAAGCAATGCTAGTCGTGGACATGAAGCGAAATGGTTATGAAGTATATTTCTAAACGTACTTATAGAGTTACTTTTAATCATACTGTTTGGTAAGTCATTCTTAATGTTAACAATCTCGTTATAGAAAAAGTACTAAGCCTTCGGTCGGGAGTTTAAGAAAACCAGTAATAATCAGGAAATGCTTGAGGTAACTGATCAAGGCAAGAAACAATGAGAAACTAAGGCATATGACAGGTGATTTTAGTGATAGAAGAGAGGTTGGAACGGTCGAGAACATGCCTGAGGAGTGAACATAAAACCAAACATTTAGCAGCTGAAGAATTATTGTAAGTACAGAAAACATCTTTTAAGTAAAATCAATTTTGAACGTCTGAAGATTGTGGAAACGTTTAAAGAGAACAGGATGCTGTTCTTTAGCATAGAACTGAAAACAACATCCTGAATTCGAAGTTTCGGGAACGGCCAAAGAGGGTCGGACACCATAGGGTGGAACAAATGCCTCTTGTTATTTGTCCCAGTTTACTCTGAAATCAAATTTATAGCTTCCATTCTATCAAGTGAAGCAGTGTTATCATCATTTAATGTTTAGCACTGATGAAAATAAATTGTCCATTTTAGGAGTTTCTCATGAATCTTCGTTCTCCAGGATTTCTGTAAACGTTCGCAAAACCAGTATGGAATGAAATGAACTACAATATTGGTTAGCGTCGTTTAACTTGATGATCTCGTCATGAGTCTGTTCTGGGATGTCCTACCTGTGGACTTGACCCAGTTAAGGTTTTTCCATTCTTAGTTCCTTGTCTGAAAACCTTAATGACGGATGTTGCTGCTCGGGGAACTCCCGCAAACACTTGTCATATATCAAGAAGTATGTGACCTTCAGATGATTCTTAACAAGACAATACTGCATGATGGTCAGATCTTTAAAAACGAAGCAGTGGAGTTCATTTAGAGTTTCAACCATTCCCTATATGGCTGACAACTGGCAAGTGTTAATCAACTGACATATCTATTTGCGAAACAAAAGAAAACATTCTAAAAAAGAAAAAGGAAAAATAACCAATCACGTAATTTACACTGATGCCACAAGGCTGACAACTGAACACTCATGAGCAATACTTTTTCCTTAAGAAAACTTCGTATAGAAAAACGCTAATTCTGAGTGTATATGAACGCGTTGTTACCCCTACGAATATTCAGCTGCTTTTACTTTGCAGCCCAAATATTGTTTGGTCGTTGTCGTAAAGTGACTCTTGCTACATCCGAAGAGCATTTAGCCTCAGACAGGAAGAACATTACCTATTACAGACTACGAAAGTTCTGACATTACACTCCTTTCTTTATCAGAGGTGACTTGGGTTAAGTGATGTGATAACAAAGGAGTACAAATCATGTCTTACAGCTGTACACGACACTGGAAGCTGCATTCATCACAAAACACTGAATGGATTGTTCCAACTATCAAGGACCGTAAGTGTAACTTGATATGGATCGAATCAGTGGTATGGGAAACTCATATCCACTTTTGCCTATATTTGTCTGTTTCACTGAAATGAGTAGTATACTGTATATTCCTAAAAGTATCTGTTTAGGATATAATGTAAACATTAAGCTAAAGAAAAGTGCTCATAAACATATCTGAGCATTTTAAAAGTAATGTCAATTTAATATATTTCACTGGCTTTACTGGAATGCTATGGATATATTTAGTGAGACACTCATTTATGCTCAATACAATTTCACTTTATTTCACTTCTCTTGCAAATTCTATAACATCAAAACATCTAACTGTCTATTAGTCTATATGTGCGTTCTCTTATAGAGACGTGCTTTATCATTCTACCGAGAGCTAAGAGGCAGTATGAAGTATGACATGACAACGGTATCTGGCGATGATGGAAAAAGTTCTAAATCCCACTGTCAGGTAAGGAGCAGACAGTTCGCCCCACTGCAAAGTCGACATGTCCATCTGTTTCCTGGATGGAAGACACAACAGGAGGTCCTCTGGAATTCTTATGACAAGAAATGCCTTATCAACATTCGCTGGATGTTGCTCCTGGAGTCATGTACTGCACCAGTAAATAATATCACAAAAAACAGTGAGATTAAGTATACCTTATAAGGTGGGTTTAGTTGACGAGTAATCTAAACAAACGATTTCATTGAGTATATATGCTACTTGATCTCTACATTTAACAGTCATGGTATATAGGCCAATCTGTAAGTTTGCACGGGGTTATCGTTGTCGGTGTCTAAGGAAACTGGATGAAGTGGAACTTAAACAGTTTCACTTACAGTAGTGCAGAGGCTGGGAGAGCAAGGCCAGGGGGCTCTAGTACGGGAAAAGGAGTCAAACTATACCGTAGATCCCGAGTATATGGCAGCGTCTGCATCGGTTCAATAGATGGTTGTTGCATCTTGCACACTCAGTAAGAGGCATTAGAACGGATTGCCTGGGGAATTATGGGAAACACTGTATGAAGATCAATCAGCCCTGATACTCTCGACAGGAAGTGAAGTTATGAAATTATTTAACCAGTGGGTACGTTACTGACGTGATGAAATCTGTAACTTCGGAAACGCATTCGCTGCCGAGCTCGCCCGAGGTACTGTGTTAAAGTGGGAGGAAGGAAACCTTTTACTGGTTCACTTACGACGTGTGGCAGAGGAGGACCCATGACGGTGGTGACCTGGAACCTGGATCACGGACAGAGAGAGAGAGAGAGAGAGAGAGAGAGAGACAGACAGACAGACAGACAGACAGACAGACAGACAGAGATAAACAGAGAGGCAGACAGACAGATAGGCAGAAAGACAGGAGAGACAAAGATGATATAGTATTGCCTCAGGAGCCTGGAATGCGGTTCACACATTATCCGACGCGTCTCACAGAGAATTCCGCACATTTCTCGCCGCAACTTGAAGCCGCAGAACCAAAAATATTTCGAACATATCTGCATCTTTCATAAGACAAGAACGCAGACATTCTTCCCCAGCGGAGGGATTTATGTTTCTCTTTCTTTCTGCTTCTTAGGGTGTGATAACTGTTTTCCCTCGTATTCCATTGTTAATAATGTACATATCGTTTGCGCGTTAATAAGCTCTCTAACAATAATGTCTATCTAAATGAAAGCATAAATCCCAACATCTATCGGGTGAACTAAATACATACAGTCTCTTAGCTTATCCATACACACCTTCAAACTATATCGAGCAGGATGAAATAAGACATGAACTAGCATACTAATCAAAGCCATTTCTTGCTTCTCACTTTACACATCAAATGGGAGTAAATTCTTCATCTCCCCAAATCTTCACAAAGGGCACTTCCATTGCATCCGATTCCACATAATTCCTGTCGCATCCTCATCTGATTTTCTCTACACATCTCCAATGTGCCTCTATCTTTACCACACACAAAAATGGGAGGAGACCAGACTCAAAGAGAAAATATGGAAACTATAACAGAACTAAAAAGTTTCTTTAAGAACATAAATAATTCTTGCTCCGGTGACAAACTTGTCATCTGCCATAAGCACTACATTAAAATCATTGTCTATGTGCGTGTCTTATGACGTCTTTACGTTACTTGTACTTCTTACAGCGTTGTTCTTTGCTTTATCCATACTTCGGCATGGCACTGACAAGACGGAATCTGTGTGGTGGTGCTGGGATTTAAGAACTGTATGAATTGTTCGCACCTGATGAGGCGGATTGTCTCCGTGAAACATGTCGTGCAGCATGTATGGAAAAATTACATGTTAAATAAAATAATCTGAACTCCTACCGTTATTTAAGTACCTTTAATAACGTTTCTTGAGAAGACTGGATCAATATTAACTGGAGGTTACTTCAGGTGTGATCTAATGTTCCAGTCTAAATGTTAAACTCCATTACAAGAGAGCAAAAGATCATTTGGCTATGGTTTACTGACTCGAGCAGAGGAGTGGACATTAATCTGATGATAAGGTTGATATGAATGCAGGGATTCCCCACGAAAACACAGCTACGGTACTTCCTTCATTGACATCTTACATTGTTTAAATTGTTATCAGTTAGGCCCTATAATTCACAGCAAGATGGTCCTTAACATTGACTGTTAATCTACTTAACTGTATTATACGTTTTAAGATAAGAAAATGCTTCCAGTAACACTGGGTCTTAGACTCAGATCCCCTGGGATGTAAAAGATGTACCAAGTGGATACTTTGGTTAGCAGGAGATTGTCTATGATTTTTGAAAATCTCTATTGCTTTACTGGAACTTGTAGGGATCACGCTTCCACACACCTTCAACTTCACATCATAGACGTATCCCCGATGTCAGGGGAAAGTTCATGCGTTCAGATATATTCGTTCAGAAACGTCTATCGTTTCCGTCACAGTTTCTATCTTGAACGTTAACAGTAGGTCATCAGGAGGGAAATTTTGATACATGTATACTTAATGATTATGAAAACCAGATTTACAAGATTTTCAGTTCAGGGTAGTCCGCAAATGAACCACTCAAGTCTTCTTGTTCAATACTATCCTCAACCATACAATAGAAGGTTCCACGATTAGTAACTCTAATGAGTTGATACGAAGTGAACAGAGTACCTGGCAGTGACGCTGGCAAACAACCCTCTCGAGGAACACTAAAAAAGTCTCTGTTGTTGGACTTTATCAAGCGCCTTACAGGCGTCGAGGAATAGTTCAGTTACAGACCTGCCCAGAAAATTTCTTATGATTTTAGAAAGGCGTGTCATACATTACCGGGATGGGAAGTAGGGCGGAAAAGTTGATAGCAGATGGCAAGGAATAATGGGAAATCAAACCAGAAATATGCACTTAGCCAAAGAGATGTATTGTTTTAATCTTCCATTCCTTATCTTATCCAGGAAAATCATAAATTACCGGATAAACTCTGTTTATTTTTTTTTTTCTTTTAGCATTCTTTTAGTAACTGCATGTGAGTAACTTCACATACATTCCAAGTACAGGTTTGACGGAACTGGTCTTCAAGTTATTCTTCCTAAAACTGTGTTACTGTTATGCCCTGTTAATGCTTGCTGACTTTGTTTCGTGTCAAGATACAGTACGTAAGCCTAAGCGGCTGTCACATTTCTTTCAGTATATGTATTTGATAACTACATGGACAGCAGAGAAACTAGTTCATTGCACGATCCACGTCAAAGGATTGTGACCCAAAATACACCCCAGCATCGCCTCGAGGGACTCAGGTATACCACATAAGATATTCTGCACTCACACGCAGAAAATACCTATGCGCGATATGAATCTCTTTCTACGAAGATCTCATGAATCGTCTGTCTTGTGCCCCGGTATCTTCAACAATACGAAAGTCAATGCAGCCAGTCAACACGGCATAAATGTAAAGATTGAATGCCTCCTTCTCCTCACTGAGAGTGTTCAGCAACTAAGCAACACAGCATCGTTATAGATGCCTGTCTCTTTGCCTTAAAATTAAGTTACAGCGTATATAAAGCATGGCATAAATATGACCATCTTTTAACGTATTAGCTGAGCTATAAATCACAGAGGTTATTCAGTAAGAAGTTAGCTCACAGAATCATATGTATCCAAAGACATAAGTGAATTTTCCTTGGATTTGATGAATTAATCATTAAGTGGTTCCTGTTACTCGTCGCTTACTGACTCTAACAAAAAGTAAAATGCATATCAAAGTTTCTGAGAACAGGAAATATTACATTTCTTTACTGGAGCTCTTTATATTTTGGCGCGAGGAAACCTTTTGCAGTTGTATCCACCAACCATAAACTAATTCCAACAACATCCAGAGATGAAAGTCTGGAAACAAAGTGTGCAATTTTTTGACTTAGTTGAACTGGAGTTAGAGTTGCGTGACCATTAAGTGGACTCTTATGAAAGTAAAACCAATCCAGCGCCTGCTTGTTTGGAAAGCCATGGAATAATGTTGGACAAAGTTGCTGCTTGTGTCTCTTTTTTTCATTCAATCGGAATTACAAGTGACTGTACCATCGAGGCCCAGAGGGACCATTGTTTCACTGCAGGAGGAAAAGGAAAAACTTTTGATACATTTGCAAGCAAAGGTGACAGATGATGATGTTTTATAAACATGAGATGTGTAAAACAGTCATCCATTTGAAGGCAACAAACAGGATATTTGTCGGCTGCCACTTTTGAAGGTAAAGAACCCGTAAATCAAATTAGTTAATGACCCATAAGTAGTTTGCCTACTGACGGAACTGAGGATCATTATTCTTTTCTATTTTGCCAAGTACTGCGTACCCACTGGAACTAATCATGGAGTCTCTTCTTGAGTAAACCTATTATTCTGACTCTCGTTACATTAGCAGGTAGTCTGTTCAAATGTTCACCGACCTTACTTGTACGAGCGGTTCCCTTCATCGTTACGAAGCTCTTTTCCTCTAAACTTTAACCGACTGCATCAGTTTCTCAAGTCCACATGTATACCGAATATTGTATCTATATCACTATCATGAACTGTGGCGAGAATCTTTAGGTACCTATTTGGTCACCGCTGGGCCTTTGCTTTCGTAAGACATTAATATCATTTACTATAATCTTTCTTCGTGCGATTTGTCTTTTATCCCTCCACCCCTACCCCTATTCTCAACTATCTCAAGCCTGTGTTGGTCCTTTTGGTAAATATATCGCATACTCAAGATGAGGCATTACTTGCGACTTTAAAATGACCATGTCTTTTCAAGTATTTTCTAATGAGCGTTGGCAGTGAATCTTAAGAATGTTTACTTTCCTGAATAGCATATATGATTCGTTTATTTGATCTTAAATAATTTCTGATATCTCTAAGACTGTTTTCTTTTTGGACAGATACAAGGTTTCCCATTCTCCCTTCATATCCATTAATGTTTTATAACAAAATTCATTATATAACATATAAATGTGATCATGATGAATATCTTTGCCGCTTCATGGACTAGGCTGACAATTTGTCCCAGCCATCTTCAACATATCTTTCACCGTCCTTGCATATCGTTCTTGTATCGTCAGAAAAGGTATTTTGGTATTTTGATCTAAGTCGAAATTATATCTCTCCAAGAAATCATGTACCTTCGGGTGTGTTCCTTGTGATGAACATGCAATCCTAAGGTACACTTAACATTATTTAACAGTGATAGGGAAGATAAAGAAGGCGGTGGTATCTTACTCTTCGTTAAAGGACATCTTGATCCTGTACGAAAGAATCTTTATAACTTTTGATAAAATCAACACCATATTTGCTGATTTAAAGACAGGCGTCGCAGGGAAATAATTGCACATACACCAGAGGTAGACGAAAGACTTTATGATTAGTTAACAGAAATTTGTAATGAACAAGATTTGATCGTAATGGGGGACTGTAACATACCGGTATCTAAGCGAGGGGAGTCCCTTTCTAGTAGTACGGGGCGTGGGCTTTATCTAGATTCATTAATGGAGTACCACAGGGATCAGTCTTAAGACCAGTTCTCTTTCTTATATATTTCAACGATATCTATAACGGGCTTCACTACAAGATCTCTAAGTTTGTGGATGATGCTATGTTGTGAAATGAATAAACAACAGAAACTAAACGTCTGCAACTTCAAACTGAAGTAGACAAAATAATGGATTGGGCTAACAGGTGACAAATTAATTTTGGTATTGATAAGTGCAAAGTTTTACATATCAGTAACAGCAATGGAAAGGCAAGCCATAGCATGGATTCTGTTGAGCTACAATAGGTCAGTAAAAAAGAGGACTTGTATGTGATAATCTCTGATGACCAAAAGCCAAGAAGGCAGAGCACAGAAGCACTGAAAAGCGCGAACAAGACTCTTGGTTTGATGGAATGACTTTTCGAGGTTTAGTCTCGGGAAATTATTCTCACTCTTTGCAACTGATTGGTGTTCTCATCTTGAATATTGCCTTCAGTTTTAGTCATTCTAACTGAGGAAAGACAAAGAATGGAAGTGTGCTATCAAAGTGATTTCCAGCCTGAGAAAGAAGTTCTATAGGAGCCAACAAAACGAATTCAATCTATTCAACTCAGAAAAGAAAAGGTTAAAAAGGAAGCTAATACAGGTATTCAAAATCATCAAAGGCTTTGATAATCTCGATCTAACAAGCTACTTGTGGACAGATGCATCTGATATCGCTCGAAGTAATGGATATGAGCTCGTGGGCAAAAATTTTACTTCGAATGAGGCGAAACAATTTTTTTCTTTTTCAACTGGATTGTTAACATATGGATTGATTTACCAGTTAGAGCAGTAGATTACGTTTAAGCATAAACTTAATGAATATTTCGCTTCAGAATGACGACCGATATTATTTGCATCTCCTTAGTTACACGATAAGTTTTCAGGTATTCCTCTTTAAAAAATCTTTGTCTTTCTGTTCCTACCATGACAATCCATAAGTTTCTGTTCTCTTCCGCTGTCACAAACAGCCTTGTTAGGATCCAGTGGTCTGATGGTGTCTGAATTCAGCCGTATTCAGTTGACATCATAGTAGTTTCCCAAGATTTTCCACTTAATTTTCACAGTATCAGCTTATCACTTCTTCCCTTTCCCTACAACCTCTTTCATTAGTTTCTTATTATGGAGTCACCTACAGCAACTGGGTTGAATAGGTTTACAGTCTACACTAAGCTTGATTATACGTGCTCAGAGTAGTGTTGACTTAAAGAACATTACTCTTACCCGTTCCTAACTATAGAACGACAGTATCTTCTCCCAAAGAAATATTTTACTTTATATCAACCTTGAGTCAAGGTCCATAATCTTGTGAAATATATATATATATATATCGCCCTCCATTTCACTTGGTTTTTACTGCCTTTGCAATGGTGTCACTAAAATCAATTCTGAATTTCATAACTCTGGCACTTATCTGACAGTTATTGGCACCGCTAGAAGTTACCTTACACTTTATGTCTTCCTATATATTACAAGAGAAGCAGAATCGTTGCACAACAACTCGACCGTGAGGAAAAAAATTCTCAGTATATTTTATCCCTGAAAAAGGGAAGCGTGGAAGTGGACCCACTGGCTTTAAAACTTAACTCAGATGGAACACCAGGCGGCCATACTGGCTGATCGGCCCAAGCTCATATTTTTGATAATTTTGGTTAACATAGTTTAAGCTTACGCAAATATTAGTCCTTTATCTCATATATTCAAATAATGAAAAATGCATCTTTTGTTTACCAACAACCATTGCCGGATGATCGCGTTCCCATGTGAAGATATTACCATATTAGAATATGTAAATGATTCACATATTGCACGTGTATACAGACCTCCTGCAACGCGGTGCTGTTCCATGACATATGGCTTAAGGAAATTTTAGAGATACCTTCCCTCATGGGTGTCCTGACAAGTAGTTTTATCTGTCTTTCAACTGAATCCTGATATATAATCATGACGAACCGTGTAATGATGAGAGCATATCTTCCTTGAGAGGTGCTCAGGCTGTTAAGACATTTATGGTCAGTGGGGCAGCAAAAGTTATCTCAAAATGACGGCAGACCTTTCCCGAAGCAAGACGCTAAAGTTGAAACAGATATCGCACATAAATAGAAGGGTCATCACGAGCGGAATAAACATCGACTAGAAGTGAGTGCCAGTCTTGCTGCTGACTGTCGACGCTTCCTGAGGGACGAAAAATAAAAAATGGCTGGAAAAAAAAAATGATAGTATTAAAATGCCATGTTTGCGGCCTACGATTCGCGTATTTCTTATTACTTACTCAAAATTTCAATCATATTCATTAGAAAAGATTCCACTCTACACAGGCTGAGAAGTGTAGTTACAAGCTGTCGAGTTCGACCTGTTAATCCATGACTTCCTCAAAATCATTTCACCTCATGTATTGTCCATTACACCATTATTTTCTTAAGACTGTCAGTGTACACTGGTCATGAGATACGCACTGCCGGGGTGACGCTAGTGAAACGTGGTGAAAAAATAGAGACGCTCGAGACAGGTATTCTGGTCAGTATTTTCCTTCTGGAGTGGTGAATGTTGCGCGCTTCTGCTGAACGAAAAAGAAGCAGTTGAATGAAGGTGATGTCCTTAACGTCATAACAAAAACGCATTAGAATGGCTTCCTGCGAGGTTGGTTAGCTGGTTGGGCTGTAGGCACATCGACTGCCAGGGTCATTAAGGCCGTTAGTATCAAGTTATTACCACCAACCGAAAAATCCTCAGCACCTTCTTCAGCTGTTGAAGGTGATTCTGGGACCACATACACTCACACTGTACACATACAGCCCAT
>JAYMFT010170517.1:0-12240 GCA_038088735.1 Panulirus argus | reverse complement strand
ATATATATATATATATATATATATATATATATATATATATATATATATATATATATATAATGTGTTAAGATAATTTGTGGTGTGAGGTGGTATCATCAAGTAAGTAATGAAAGGGTATGAGAAAGGTACGGTAATGAAAAGAGTGTGGTAGAAAGAGCTGAAAGGTGTTTGCTAAAATGGTTTGGACATATGGAAAGAATGAGTGAGGAAAGGTTGACAAAGAGGATATATATGTCAGAAGTGGAGGGAACATGGAGAACGAGAAGATGAAATTGGAGATGGAAAAATGGAGTGAAAAGATATTGAAGGACCGGGGTCTGAACATGCAGGAGGGTGAAAGGCGTGCTAGGGATAATATAAATTGGATCGATGTGGTGTACTGTGGTCGACCTGCTGCCAATGGACTGAACTAGGGCATGTGAAGCGTCCGGGGTAAACCATGGAAGGAACTATGGGGCGCGGTTGTGGATAGAGAACTGAGATAAGTAGAAGAGAAGGGAATCATCAAGCTAAGTGTTTCTTCGCCAATTTTTGGGTAAATTGGGAGATATTTCACCCAGAACTCTTTCAGATTCATAGTTTCAAAGTTGTCCTTTGCGCTCGAGTCTTATGTCAGATCGACGGCTTCTTTTCGGAAAGGGTCCAGTAAAGATTCCACATCACTGTTAAATGGATTCTGCGCCAATTTCTAAACAGAATTGTCCAAGGTGACATCTAGAAAATACCGCATATATTCTTGAGCAAAGGAATCCAGATAAACTAAGATTTGTTTTCAAGGCATTCCGATGAAGATCTTTCTTCTCAGCTGGGGAGTTCATTAGGATGGGAAACAATGGAAAGCTCCCTGCTTGTATTCTTAGTTTCCAAAGCTAAGCTTTCTCCCTGAAAGCTCTGAGTACATCATTATCGGCAATGATGTTTGTGTTTCTTCCTTGTAGCTTTAATAATGAGGTTGCTGGTAAACTCAGAAATGTTCACACGGTACGCCAGTGAAAGCTGTAATTTTTCGTCTTGTTTCTGGCTTTGTAGAAAAATTTGCACCTCTTCCTTGAGTTCAAAGAGCCGGCTCAGCATATTCCTTTTTGAGAGCCATCGGACTCCCGCGTAGAACAGGGCAGCCTTGTGGTCTGTTCTCAAATCTGTGGAAAGAGCTGCACAAAACCAAGAATCTAAAGAGCTCTTCTTCACTAAATTTACAACCTTTATTTGCTAAATTCAGTGAATTGTACTGGTCATCTGGAAAGATTGTAGCAGCCAATGCTTGTCTATGGATAACGCAGTGAGTTCTAGGTATGGTTTAATTCTTTTGTTTGACCAATTCCATGAATTCAGAGCGAGACCAAAGCATCCCTGGGGCACCGTCAGTGCAGACACACACTAGCTTTTCCCATGAAAGAGCATTTTCTTGAATAAAGTCGGAAACTTTTACAAAAACATCGGAAGCCTTTGACGTGGTCTCCAGCGCTTCCGAGAAGAGCATTTCTTCTTTCAGAGCTCCTTTATCCACAAATCGAGTAAAGAAGCAACTGACAGCATTAAGCAATATCGGTGGGTTCTTTGCGCTGTATTGCGAAAAGTAAGGCACTTTGATTTTTTTTCCAAAACTTGTTCTTTATGTCTTCTGCAAGTTCATCAGTGCGACGCTTAACTCTGTTATCAGAGAGTCAAATCATAGATAATTTGTTGTCTTTCGGCGCCAAACACGATATTTGCCGCGCTCAACAAGCATGGTTTTACAAGAGTCTCTCCAACAGAATGATCCTTCTTTGCTTTGGCAGTAAGAAGTGACAGCTCGTAAGATGCTTCCACCACTTTGAACGTCTCCTGATGAAAAGCTCCGGTGGCGTCCAGCTTCATACGTTCCAACTCTTGAAGTCTGGCTGTGAGAAACTCCTTCGGCTTGCCTTTCGTTGCATTGTGGTTTGTGTTCAAATGTCGCTCCAGACGACCAGGTCTCAGGGCATCATTGCTGAGAACCGCTTAGCATACGACGCACTGAGGGAAGTCAGTCCCATGTTTCTCGGTACCGGTGAAGCCAAACTTGATATCATTTACTCTTCAATGTACTTCCTTTCCTTTGTCTCAGATATTTCTGCAAATAACAACACACTCAGACTTCACACCATACATTCATGCACCACAAAGTCATACATTATATTACAGTCAGACATTACACCAGAGTCACACAGTAAATCATACAGTCAGACACCAAACACTCACACACCACGTAGTCATGAGACATACCAGTCATACACTATACCACAAGCAAACAACACAGTCAGACACCATACAACAAAGTCACATACAACACTGCACAGTCAAACACCACACCGCACAGTCACGCACCACACAGTCATACATCATATCACAGTCACACACCACACCACACAGTCACGCACCACACAACACAGTCACACACCTAACTACAAGGTGAATTAAATAAGAAACCATAAGCTTTCTCATGGGGCCATGACTAGGTACTGCACATCATGCTATACCTATACCTACAAGCAAAATCCTCAAAAAAATATTTAAAAGAGGAAAGAAAACAGACTAAAGCACACAGTAAGAACCATGAGATAAATCTTAACATACCTGAGGGTGAGGGAAGATGGGCAGTGTTGTGAGAGACGAGCGGTGAGGCAGTGTAGTATCAAGGACGTGTACAAGACGCGTGAGGAGAGATGTGATGGATAGAGAACGGGTTCTACGAGGATGTGTGGCAAGTTTAATCAGAGAAAGATTGTTCTTGAATAAAATAAACTCATGCCCTCCAGTTTGGGAAAACTGGTTTAGAAAGAAGGGAGAGAAAGGAAACAATTTGTAAGAGGTAATATATAAAAGGCATAAACAACAACGTCTCAAGTCTAAAAGTATCTCATTAAGGAAGTTACAGAAATATCAGGTCTGAATAATACCTGGATTCATAACAAACTGATATCAGACGAATTTAGAGGAATTACCGCAAGGAAACTCCAGCGTCTATTTACTGCCGTACTAGGAGAAATTGACAGCATGCATGAAATGGCCACAGAAGCAGTAGTAATATGACTGGACTCATGGCTGAAGGCAATCTCTGATGAGCCTCGACTGAATAATTATTCCAGGAGCGTCGTGGAGGAGAGAAATAGTGCACCTCAACGGGCAAGACATGCAATGAGCATTGCGCCGTTCTGGCAAAATCCCGTGCTAGGTGCTCGTGGGCAGGTACTCTCCCCTGCCTCCCCTGCTTTTAAAACGTAGGTCCATTTTATTCAGTCTTTCTTCGCTCATCCTCTCCATTTGTACAAATCATTTCAACACACCATGGTAAGCCCTTATACTCGCAATGTACTAATTACCACATCTCGATCTTACGCAGTCATATCCTACATGATCATCCCACTTACAAGACATATGCAAGGATTTCATTTCCAACATAAACATCCTCTTTTGTTTTTTTGTATTCAGGGCCCAAGAATCATATCCACAATACACCGTCAGGACTACTGTACCATCAAACATACCCATCGTTACAGACACTGAACTCCCTTCCCATACTCCTCAGTGCACGCAGAACCTTAGACCTCTCTCCTACCCGATGCCTTAACTCAGCTCCAATACTTCCATCTTCTGCTATGTCCACTTCCAGGTACCTAAAGCAGCCTAAGTCCTCCAGGTCCTCCCCATTCAAAATCCCACTCCATCCATCCCAACTCGTTCCCTGCTACGTCTCATTACCTTACTTCCCCAACTTTCTCATTTCTCATACTGTCCCAGATTTAGGTTAAAGCTTCTGTACTTTCTCCCCTGAATCTGTCATTAGAATATGTCATGCAAAAACATTAAGTGACTCGTCTCTCTGCCCTCTTCCCTCAGCATATTGTCGACCCGCCATTCGCTCCGAGGCCCTTGTACATGCCTCCCTTACCACCCTGTCTATAAATAGATCAAACAGCCAGGGTGTCATCACAAACCCCTGATGCAATCCTATCTATAATTTGAACAGCTCACCTTCCTGTCTTCCCACTCGCACATGCCCCTTAATCTTCCACTAAAACTTCTTACTAATTCTAGTAGCTCTCTTCAACACCATATAGTCAGAACACCTTGCACGAGGCGTCTCTATCAACCCTATAATATGCTCTTTCCAAGACTCCAAATCTCTCTCTTTCTACACGTGTCTCACACATTTCACACAATAAGCAACTTGCCCGCACATCTTGTACCTCTCCTGAAGCCACATCGTTGCTATCCAATATGAATCATGTTCTGGGCATTTCGCTATCCTTACAGTCACCATACTCCCATACAATTCAACATGTATGCTCGATGGAATTATGCCTCTGCAACTCGAGCATTCACTTCTATATCCCTGGCCTATATATGCCAGTCCTCATGCACCGCATCTTCGGCCATACATACATTGAAAAGCCTGGCTAAATAACAACAACTCTGTCACTTCTTGAGAAATTCAATTACGGCGCGTGCTTTTCTGCAACTTTCTCACACTTTATCACATATTAGGCCTTCACTTACTCCTTTCTTTTCACCAAACCATTTCCCAGAATTCTTTCGCTCATCTTACCATTTTGTCACAAACACACCATAACTATCATCCTACCATTGAACACATTCAACAATATTTCAGAATGATCAACCAATATCTTTTACAGCCATCATTCGTCTGTTACCGCTTCCCATCTCTTCCTTTCACTGGGGCTCCTATTTATTTCTTAGTCTCCTCTGATTATTCACATTCCAAAACAAATTCTTATCCCCACTGAAGTTCACCGATATTCTCTCAGTTGCCCTCACTTTTCAGTTCCTTTACCCTTCTCTTGTGCTCCTGCTTCTTTCTCTTGTATACCTCCCAATCACTTGCACTGTTTTCTCGCAGATACCGTCCAAACACCTCTCTGTTCTTCACTATTGCAACTTTACTTCTTAATCCCAATACTGGCTATTGTGTCTCTTACCCCCATTTCCCACCTTCCACACACCACACACTTCACCCACATATTGAGGCGCTCTTTCCACAAATACTTTCCACCCCTCGCCCACTCCTCTTGCTTCATTCACTCCCACTCTATGCCACTCTTCGTATAGTATCTCATGGTATCTCTGCAAAGAAGCCTATTTGCCTAGCTACTAACTTTCACTACTTCTTTCCCACATGTGTCATTTGCTCTTTTCTTAAATCTCCTAAAGCTTTCATACTTGCCTCCACCAAGAGATAATCAGACATACCGCCTGATGTCCCTCTCAACAAGTTCATATCCAACAGCATCTCCTTCCTTTGAATACCTGTTTATTAGCACATGATTTTACAAAGTCTGTTAACACTTATCCCCACACAAACACATATACTTATTTATGTACTTTTAAAGCGAAGTGTTCTCAGTCGCTAATCTCTTTCAGCAAGCAACTTTTTTCTTTTCTCTTGTTATAGTGACTAACATGGCACGGGCAAAACGTGGCCAATCAGAGGTTATCTCGTGTGAAAAGAAAGATCCAAGCCTTGATGGCAGGGACACAAGCAGACAGCTGTTGAGAGCAGTGGACATAGCGATACCTGAATAGCAGAGAGAGAGACAGAGGACTGATTGAAGAGAGGTGACACATGGAGAAATGATGAAACGGAAGGTTTTTCACGCCACTATCTCTCTCTCTGCTAGAAAAGTGGTCGAAGAACCATCCCTCAAAAGTGAGTAGCGCCCCATATTAGGGCGCATAAAACCCTTGTTGATATGAAGCAGCTGCTCACAAAAAAGAAAAAAATATTTGCGGCACGTACACAGTACCCTAAGGTTTTAGGAGGCAGGCTCAGTGATGCTGATCATTTGAGGTATTTAGGATGAAATGGAGGATATATTGCTATACTTAACATGTTTATGTAACTACAAGGTTGAATTGAGGTGTTTTGAAACTGAAAGGAAGACAACCATTGAAGCTTAGAAAGAGATGCAGATGAGAAGTTGCATTTTGGCACTACTGAATTTAACCATGTTACTGCTTCACCATTCTGAGATGTTGTACAGCTCCTAAGTGATGGAAGAGGAACGTTTAGTACGAGAGAGGGAAAGGGGAATGGAGAGGAGGGGAAGTGACTTGAAGTGTGTACACTGGAATAATATCAGTTGTTAAAGAGAATATTTCATCTATAGAGAAAAGAATGAGTGTAGGAGAGAGGACAGATACCCAAGGAACACCACTGCTGACGGGATAAGTTGGGAAGTCGCTCCATCAACAATTACTGCAATGGAACGGTCGGAGAAGCTGTGCATTAGGTCATAGGATGAAATAGAAAATCCAAATGAAGGAGGTTTAGAGAGCAAAAATTTATGTCACACCTTGCCAAATGCTTTGGGGATGTCGAGGGTCACGACCACAGTTTCACCAAAATCACTGAGAGAGTTGAGAAAGTTGAATCATATAGGAGAGTTCATCTGAAGATATAGCGCTGTAGAATCCGTATTTTTCGTTAGAAAGGAAATGGTGCTCTAAGTGTTTTGGAAAGTGAAATTTTAGGATGGCTTCAAAGACTCTGCAGACAGGAAGAGTAAAAACGATTGGGAGATATTTGGAAAGGTTAGAACGGTCTCTTTCCTTAGGAATAGGCTGCTCCAAGGCATGCTTCCGAGAAAAGGGAAAAAAGTATGGATTTTTGGAACAGAGACCAAATAGGTGAGCATGGACTGGAGGTAGTTCAGAAGCACAATCCGTTATGTCTAGAGGAGGGAATGCTATCCAGGCCATATTGTGCCTTGTCCAAATGGAGCTAAAGAAAGATTCGGAAGAACTACCGAGTGGATACTATAGGAGATGGCATAAGTTCAGTGGGAGGAGAAGGGGACGAAGAATTAGATGCAGATAAACTGTTCCTCATTTTCATTCACACTGGGTACTCTGCGCCCACCAGTTATACTCATGATTGCCACAGCACCAGCTCTTGCATTCACATCCCCTCCCTTGTAATTCGATCCTTCGCATCAACGTTGCCATATCAGTCAACCAGTTCCTCTTAGAAAGTATCCTTTCTCCTTCACATCTCTCACTACCAGCTTCAAAAGAACCTTTCGAACTCTACTTTCATTCTCAGACACACCAGTGTTGAACTCACTTCTCTACAATCTCTAAAACAACCCATCATTTCCACCTTCTTATCATGTACCACTACCTCATTATTGTCGTCCGCACAGTAACCCGAGACTTACCCCACACACACATCCCCAAGCCTTTCTAACCCCAATCCCTCTCAAATTAGTTTCGCTCAGAGCCGGAAGGTCCAGGTTCTTCTCCCCAAACATGCTACCTATCTATTCCTTCTTCTCGTCCTGGTTACATCCACATATAATCAGATACCCTAACTTGGGCCTTGAAGGAGGATTTTTTAAGTGGCTTTTCTCCTCTCCCTATTTTTGGAAAGCGATGATAAAAGAACGTGAGAGAGTCAAGCCCTCCTGCTGGATGAGTCGTATTTTCAATCAAATCAAGTAATATATGAGAAGCACGTTATTTTTAGGTGTATTCTATATTTGACCCTTGAAGCGAAAGAGGGAATTATTCAAGACATTAATAGCTTATTATTCGATGTACTTTTGTTCAGCTACAAATCAATTTTAGTGCCACTGTCATCGAGTAAGATTGTCTTAATCATTAAATAAGAAAATACCAAACATATGTGTAATTCTTCCTCCGACGTCTGAGTTACACCCCAGAAATTTATTGACTAAATTCAACTTTAGATTCATCTTAGAGTATGATTCATTCTAGAAATGAAAACCCTGTACCAGAGAAAGACCGGAGGAACTCTTTTTCCCTCACTTCATTAGGGTACAACCTGCAACTACGAATAAATTGTTCAGCATACGCACTTTTCACTGAACCGAGGAACTTGACACAATTGGATCAGTTGAATTGTTTTCAGCAGTTCAAAAGAAGGAAGAAAGTTAGCACTATTGTACCAAACAGACTCCGCTTCTTACTGGCTTTCTTGTTACATCAGTATGTCCACTGGCATCATCACCTTACCACAGCATATGACTAACATCCATAAATCTTAAGACATCAAAACCGGTAGATCAGTAGAGCGCTTACGGTACTGTGAAACGTCAAAGACAACTCGGGATATTACCAATGATACAGTAGCATCATTAAGTACGACATAATTTTCCTGATTCAACGAAGCTCGTATGGTTTACCCATAAACATATACACAGAATCATAAATTCTATACTTACCCAGTAATTTCTACGGAAATCCTTACATTATGTCAATTGGCACTGGCAATATCATATGCATTTTTTAAAAGAACATTAGAAAATTTTGCTACCAGAAAATATGACGTACATTAACACTTTCCTCATTAGTATGAAAGCATTTTTATGACATCAAATTTTCATCACCATCGTGAAATATTAATGAGCTTTAACTTTCACGTCATATCATTAAAGGGTATGACAGAAATACTGTTAAATCTAAAAGGAGCTTATAAATTCAAGTAAAACCACACTGTGTATTGGGATATAATTCATGGAAAAACAGAGATCTATTCCAAGTTCTTAGCAATATCTATAAAAGCGAAGTTGATATTTTCCTAGTGGTAATGCACTTGGAGAAACACTGAAAAGCAAAAATCCGGTTTATGTCATATTCTGATACAGATCTGTCTGAGTTTTAGTTTCTTATAAATTCATGCCTATAGACCTGATTGTGCCTTCAGCAGCGTTGTTATTGATATTGAAAGTGCGCTATAACGTCACTCTCGTCTTTTTACGAAAGATCTCTTAATCATGTTCAAATCTTGAAAGAGAGGTTTGATGTCAATCCAACTGCGTCAAAATCATTTTTTGCAGGAAAAATATCATTAGATTAGTTAAAGATCACTCGTCTCTCAGTAGAGGAAATACTATCGGATTCTTTTTTACCTGTACAGTCTCATGTCTGTACTACTTAAGTGTACTTGTCTTCCATACCTAGTTAAGTCAAACCACTATGAAAGGGACACTTGAAAACGATGTTTCAAGACTTTTCCAGTGATGGTTATAACTCAGCACTGAAGGCCTTAGTGAGTCTGGTATTCGACAGGCCTGGAGTCCAAACAACCAGCCAACCATGGAAGTGCATATGGGACATCAGGTCCTCCACCCTTGCACCTCTACGTGTGTGATCGGGTGTGGCCACATTCTTGTCGGCACGATTACTCAAGAACAGTACGTGCAAAGATGACAAACTGATTAGAAGTTTGGGCACGTAGTTGTACAAACTGCATATCTATTATTAGAAGCCGTTTTTTTTCTGCAAGTAATGTAAGAAATGAGTGAAAGGAGCGCTGAATGATGCGGATTTCGAATGTGTAAGATGTATGCAAAAAGCAAAGACAAATAACATGGAATATAAAGTTTCTTTTTACTCGTACATTAAACTCGTGGCTGGACATTCGACGATGCAACTCTCTATTCTTTAGTTGTATGTACCAGATTTTCACGAAAACATCGTGATTTTTCTAAATGTTCCCACATGCTGAAGATATACTTTTCCATCCTCACGTTCTGATATGAAGATTAATTGCTTGACTGTGAAGTATATAAAGCGAATGTAATATAGATTTTAGTATGTTTGGAGAATATCGTGACTTATTCTTTATTGTGGGTGAGCGTATCCACCTCGCCACAGAGAGAGAGCATAGTGGTAGCTGGGTAGTTTAACTCTGAATGGTAAAAATGGACTATACCATTGGAGAGGTAAATTCTTGTTGGTTAATGCCATGTTGTGGTCAACCAGCCAGCATTGACATGGAGGAGGAAGAAGCAGTGCAGAGCAGTGCATTATGAGAAACTACCACCACTCTTAGGTACCCACTCATACGTGAAGTGGTAGACTGAAGTGAGGCTTCTCTCATTTCTCTTATTTTCAATAAGAATGTCTTTCAGGTAAATTAATCCTGCACGGTCCTCCTTTTCTAACCTCTGCCGGAGGTTGGGGAGCGTCTCTGCTCTGTCATCGTTTGCTTATATTGCTTTAAAGGGGATCATACAACCTCGCTTGGACCATGGGTCTCTGTGGTCTGTGTATCTGTGTAACTGTGTAACTCAACCTGGTGTTATATCTTTATCTTTCATTGGATCCGTTTCGCTGAGGTCCGGCAGTAAACGAGGTGCTTTCTTCTAGAACCGACCAAGAGATGTTCTGTCTCAGGGAGGCTTGGGTATAGAGGGTGAGGTAAGAAGGTGGGCGGACTACACATTGTCGTATAGTTGAGAGCGAAGGAATTATGGGGCGGGTGTTGGTGTCTACCTTACTCTCGCGAGTGTAACTCTGATGTATGGAGGGTCACCTGGAACAAGGTGCTCAGATCATTCTGTATGTGCATAGTGTCTCACAGGAACAGGGTTTCACCAACACGTACCACTCAACCTCCCATTAACACAGACACACACACACACACACAGAGCTTTGACCAGCCTGGGGTCGGGCCCGCATGGGTTCGAATCCTGGGTGAGGCAGTCGGCCTACACCCAACCCAGGTCTTCATCCTCCCCTTGGGGCTGGTCGATGAATTGATACCTGGCTTAGTCTGGTGTGTGTGTGTGTGTACAAAGACATGGTATATGAATATGAGGTTAAGAGGAAGGGCAACTCGAGTGTAAAACTCTTTCCCCGTAACACACATAGCAATCACAGATAGTGATCACACACACACACACACACACACACACACACACACACACACACACACACGCTCGTTCACGCAGGCATACACAAGATATACGTATATGCAAACTGATACACACATAAAAGAAGTATCTCAAAGGAGAGTGCCCCATTACAATCATCAACCAGTGAAACTTTACGTGGAAATTTTCCTCTGATCTAAGCAAACCCCTTTGCTGCATAATAAACACTATCCTCTTGCAACTGATGGCCAGCTGGTATGACGACTCACTGTACTACCCTGATACTGAAGTCAACAAAGCAACAGTCTCTCACAAAGGTAAGACCCATTACCATCATTCCAATTTTCAGTCTACTGTCTAAAGGTTTTGTGTTTGGCTTCCCCAGGAAATGCAAGTACCATTTACCCTCAACTGATGGGTAATATAAGGTTTACCTTTACCTTTCAATGACTCTCCAGTTACCTAGATATTATCTACCACAGCTTAAATGAACATACTTCATGAATTTCAAACTACTGTGAGCTTCCGTAGGACCACCTTTGCCGTTCAGTCCCTCACCTATCGTGTTCCTAAATACAAACTTTTAAGTTTGTATCTCCTAACCAGTGATGCCCTTCAGATCACACTTTATATATGGAAGTATGTCGACATCTCTGCCGCTAGTAACAGAGTTGAGAGTGCCTCTCCCGGCCACAGTGTCCTTCAGAGCACCCTCAACAGCTCTCAGAATCGGATCACAGACAACTACATCAACAGCAACCACAACCAAGACCGTGCAAACACATTCAGATTCTTACCCTCTTGACTTGGTCCGATCCCTCTCCAGTTTATCCAATCAGTCAAACTTCTCGGTGTCTTTACTGTACATAAATATAAAAAAGTAGTCGGAGGATACACGTCTGTATCGCTTTTGCATTCGCCGTCGACTCGAAATAATACTTAGATCCCTGTCCCTGAACTCAAGAACACGTACATAACTTTTCTTTTCTGAAACTCACTAATACCACTTCTGCAGAGTCTTCCTCTTAGTCTACCTCTAAGCCGGGGGCTTTAGAGATAGTTAAAAAGAGATGGTCTTCCAACCCTTTTACACAACATATCACTCAACACTCACCATAATGTTCATCCCGAAGTTTAGGGAGGAAGATGCTACACCAACCTACATCAAGCACCTGAGATCCCTCTTCCCCAGAGCTGTAGTTCGGTGCTACGAACTCATCAAAAGCGTGCAAAGTCATGCGAGCCGCTACATTTGTACTTCTATCACACACACAGAACATCATTGATAACATGATGATGTTCTGGATATTTGCGTCACGTTATTCCTCACATCCTTCGTATTTGTGCAAACATTAATAATCTACCTCTATTTTCTTTCTCTTTTGCTTATGAATTTCGATGTGTACTTTAAGTTTCTGGCCACAAGTAACTCAAATACTTCTTATTTATTATAAATACCGTTATTCTTCTTCTTCCTTTAAAGTTTATTATCATGGTTATCAATATTCTCTCTCTCTCTCTCTCTCTCTCTCTCTCTCTCTCTCTCACACACACGCGGGCCTCCGGGATGTAGAGTTAAGCT
>JAYMFT010170506.1:0-12240 GCA_038088735.1 Panulirus argus | reverse complement strand
GGAAAGATGGTGAGTTGAGGGAGAGAGGAGAGAGAGAGAGAGAGAGAGAGAGAGAGAGAGAGAGAGAGAGAGAGACGGGCTGACCAACCCACACATCAGGGGGGTTTCCTTGTGGATACCGTCCCCCGGATACACGAAAGGAGGGTTTAAAGATGCTGAAGCATGTATTTGTGTGTGGAACGTCATCCCTTTTCCACATACTTGCGGGAGGTTCGTGTGTAAATCAGAAGCAGTACATTAGTGCCTTTCCTGTGTTGTGCGAGCGTAAGAACAGTAACGACCTAGGGTACCATTGTCCCCTCGCCTTTCCATAACATTTTCAACAACAAAGGTTTTTGCCTAACAATGACACTGTGTTCCCCCCTCCTCTCCCTCCTTCATATAATTATCGTGTGGGCTGGTCGTCTTGTGTTGCCCGTGTCCTTAATCCATCCCTCGTAAGTGTTGCGGGATCGCTTGTCAGGATCGTGTGGCTGGGCCCACGAGTTCCTCGTTACAACCGCTCGCGTACGCGGCTGAAGGTCCCTGACTTGCTTGGTATGGAGTAAGCCGGCACGTTACCAAGGTGAGAGCTTAGAAACCTGCTCTCTCTCTCTCTCTCTCTCTCTCTCTCTCTCTCTCTCTCTCTCTCTAGTCCTTCAGCCCCTTGGATCTTCGCAGTACCACCTAAACAAACTCTCCTCTCGGCGATTGCATCTCTTCCTACCCTAGTTGTCGTGTGAGCTGAGTAACTGCTATATTATTGATTTCCTCAGCTGATGTCACCTGTTAGAATATCAAGACCCCATCTCTCTCTCTCTCTCTCTCTCTCTCTCTCTCTCTGCAGAGGGTGGGGGAATTACAACGTGCGTTTTTCCTCGGAGGAGAATGAAAGGGAATTTTTGTGATCTGTGGGGAAAATTGCGTCGCCGGAATATTTTTTTTTGGGGGGGTATTGTGTTCCAGGGTGGAGCTTGGAATGTGGGTTTCCTGCTTTCCCATCTCGATGTCAACACAGACGCAGTGGCCGGGAAACGTGCCACAGTCCCATGTTGACGTCAGCGAAGACATGGTGGCTTTATAGCCACCGACTGCTGCTATAAGCTGTAAGGACAAAAATAAAGTTAACATTTGCGGACGTTGGTAAAGTGCTTGAGGCTGTTTGTATGGGAACTGAATACATTCCTTATGGTATCACTCACTCGTATTGGGTTTGAATCGTATGGATCTCCTTAAATTAGTGGTCGGAGGCCTGCAGATGATATACTTACGAAGGGATGTGACCTAAACCTTTTCTGTGCTGTATAGGGTAAACGTGTTGGAGACAGAAGCCATTCTTGTATTGTGAGGGCGTCAAACGTTGGAGGTAGAAGCCCCCTCCCTCTTGTCTTATGTAGGGCTGGAGTGCTGAAGATGTAAGCCGCTCTTGTATTCGTCAACCCAGTCGCTGTGAGATTCACTACTTCCTTCCGTTAAGATGCAACAGAGTCTTCACAAAGGAGTACATATGACAGTTCATAGGGCCCCTTAGGGCTGTGTGTGATACGAGAAGAGATATGACAGTGGAAGCTTGTAAACCTCCGTGGTGTAGCGGTTAACGTTGCTGACCATGGCTTGACCTCAAATGTCTTTCATAAAATGCTCAACATTTATTTCGCCGTCTCGTATTGCTTACTATTCATACATTAATGGACATAATGCGTTCATTATACACAATACATCGTTATACTGTATACATACGTCAGTATATACATAATAAACCGAAGATATACGTGATCTAGAATAACACATATGTATCCGTCCAATTGATATCATTAATATCGCTGACTACCAAAGATGAACGTGCATAGGAGTACATAGGAAGGCCAGATAAGACCTGATGGTGTATGGCGAGGTCATCTGCTATATTATACCAGATGAGAAAGTCAGACAACAGCAGACCTATTGGTCTCTTACGAGATTATGGGGAAACTCAGATAACAAAAGACCTGATGGTTTATGAGAGAAATATCCACCGGTGGTTAGCAGAGTAGGAGGCTCCTCCCCACCCATCAGTACCTTTTATACACAACAACTCGTCCATCCTCACCTTTTGGGATCATCCGATTGTGTCCGCCATATCACAAGACCAGGTACCCTGCGTCCTCGACCTGGTGGGATCCCACGGGGGGGGAAGGAGGAGGATGAGGAGGGGGGCTGGGTGGGGCGCTGCCGAGGTAAGTGGTGGGCGCGGTGGCCGTCCCCCCCCCCCCCTCTCTCTCTCTCTCTCTCTGTAAACACATTGGGTCCTCTTGCTCATGAAGGCCGGAAATAAATGGTCGGGTTATGCTAATGGCGATCCGCTAGATACTCGTTTACCCGGAAGTTGAGGAGCAGGGTACGTGTGTAAGTCGCCCGGAACTCTTCCCTCGATGCTTTCACCAGTTACGATAAACCAGAGGAAAATCAGCTTCTCAGCTACGCTGAAGCAGCGAGACAGGAAGATAATCGAACCGTCCTCAAGAAAGTCGTGTTTCAGCAGCTATCTCTGTGCTTTATGTTTCCGCACCTAAGACATAGGTTCATTTTCGACTGTTACTTCTTAGAGCCCCTGTTTCCAGGGACGCTGTAAGAATCCTGAGTCGCGCGGTGGTGTGGCGGCTTCAGGTACTCCTGAGTGAATTACATTTCCATTTTTACAACACTTCATGAAGCTCTCGAAGATGAAGGTTTTCCAGACACACACTGTCTCTCCCTAGCTGTTGGCTTTAGTCGGAACTGCTGCCACACTCCACGGTAAAGTGGCCGACGTGAGAAGTGGCCTGCTGCTTCAACTGGGAAGTCTCTGTAGCCTGCCGGTCAGCACACGGGCGTGAGCAGTCGGGAAGAAGAGGGGAAGCTAAGAGCACATGAATTTTAAACACGCCCACACACTCCAAGTAATCGTTTTGCGCTGTGAACGTAACATTGTCTTCCACTCTGTGGTAACCTTACCTTAATGTTATTAATACATCATTATTTGCTTTCTTTCCTTCTCTTAACAAATTATCAATTGATCGAACTATGTACTGAAGGTACTAAGGGCACATTTATGTACTTTCATTCTTCACATTCTGTACTTTGACATCTAGATGTCAAGTCCAGTGTTGTGCTCAGATAATCGTTAATCAAAGTGTGCTCAATGAAATTTTATTGATCATATAATCAGTCTCCCTGGGAAGAGCACATGTGGTCCTATTTCAATTGGGAAACATTTGATAGCTTGCCCTGGTAATTACCTTCAACCAAATTAATGCATAATTTTCCTCCACTATAATTGCCGTTCAGACACTTAATTGCCTCGTTAAATCTCCTGCGAAAACGAAAATGAACGTTTCATTGTTGTGTTTTGTGGTTATGTGCAAAATTGGAAGCAGAGCCTTTGAAGCAACACCACACACAGGTCGTCTGAATCCCACTAAATGCTGCTGTGTCTAGCAGTGCGGATATGGGACGAACCTTGTGATATATGTTGTGATATCTTGTGATATACAGTGTCATATTATAATATATATCTTGTAATAAACTGTGTCATATTATGATATATATTCATCGTACCCAAGGGTCGAATCATTGTGGTCAGGTGTCGTCGCACCGTCGTGCTCTGTAGCGTCGAACTTTCGTCTTTTACGTGGTCGGCCGTTGTGCTCAAGGGATCGCAACGTCGCGTTCGAGGGTCGTAACGTCGTGTTCGAGGGTCGTAGCGTCGTGCTTGTGGGTCGCACCGTCGTGCTAAAGGGTCGTGCAGTCGTGCCATAAGATCGTAACGTAGTGCTTGGTGTGTTTGTGGGGGGCGGGGGGGTGGTTCGTACGGTCGTCCTCGAGGGGCTGAACCATCGTGCTCAAGGAGATGATCGTGTTACCTCAAAACGCCCAGACAGACGGAAGCAAAGTGGGTCGTCATGCCCCTGGAAGGCCTCACCCTGAGGTGTGTTCTTTGCAGGCGGAGGAGCCAGCCTGGTGGCCAAGAGGAGAGGAGGAGGAGGAGGGGGCATTCTTGGACAAAAACAGGCCCCTTTGTGGGTGCCATGTAAACACATACATTACGTTGGGAGGAGGAGGGGGGGTTGTAATTCCGTGAGGACGGGATACCCCCTCTTGCCCCACATCTGCCCCTTCTGTCCCTTACAGTGGTGAAAGACTCTCCTGGGTCCAGTATATCTGTCAGCATTAGGTTGAAAAAGAAAAAGAATTGTTTAATTCCCAAGAGGCGACCTTTATTGAAAATATATTGGCACATATAAACGACACTATTTTCATTAGTCTTTCAGTATCTTAAAAATGTACTCCGGTGTATTTAGTATAACTTCATGCCCTTTATACCACCAGGTAATATGCCCACTAATATATTCACGGCTGGAGGTAAATCACATACATTGCACTTTTACGACTGTAGTTTTGTGTATCATGTAGTAACCACTCATTACTCAACCCTCTCATTCGTTTCAGGCCAGATGTTCCTGATCGACCGGTTCCTGGGCAATACCTTCCTCACCTTTGGGTTGGACGTCATCAAGTTCATGGAAGACGACCAGGAGATGCGGATCGATCCCATGATCTTCGTATTCCCGCGCATGACCAAGTGCTCCTTCAGCAAGTTCGGTTCTTCGGGGGAACTCGAGAAGTACGACTCCCTCTGCATCCTTCCCATCAACATCGTCAACGAGAAGATCTACATCTTCCTCTGGTTTTGGTTTCTGCTGTTGGTGTTCCTCACGTTCTTCGTGTTACTCTACCGCCTCATGATCATCCTCAGCCCGCGAATGAGGGCCTACCTCTTGTGTCTGCGCTTCCGTCTCATTAATAAGGAAGTCATCAACACCATAGTCAGGAAGAGCAAGATGGGGGACTGGTTCCTCTTCTACATGCTGGGTCAGAACGTCGACACTTTGATATTCAAAGAAGTTATGCACGAACTGGCCAAGAGACTCGGTCACGCATCGAAAGACTTCGGAGAGCCTTGAGCACAGTGTAAATAGCCACAGGGTGTTTCCCACGAACGTCTGTGATCCTAACACACCTAGTTTAAGGTGGGTTAACCTCCTGGTTCACCTCCTTTTTTTTTTTTTTTTTGCTGTTTTACGGCATGCTCTGTGTCCTGCTGTTTCTCTTTCCATCAAAGTAGAGTAGGAAAGTAGGATATTCTTAATCCCTCTCCAGCAGATGACCTCGTCGGTCATCAGGTCTTCTGTTATCTGCCCTTATCATGTACTTTCCTCCGGCAGATAACCTAATAGACTTTTCACGTCTTCTTTCACTTTCTTTCCCATGTGGTGCTTAAGTCGCATCAAAAAGTATCGGAAATGTTTTGTGCCAAAACTGTTATGACACAACGAACGATGGCTTTTGACAGATGGTCGAGGGCACCGCCAAACTATGGTACCCCTGCTTAAAAGATAATGAATTCTGTGAATTTATGAAAGACTTTTCCCGACGTATGTCATTAAACATGTTTCACGTCCATTCTATTCAATATTAAAAGCGAGTGATGACACATATTTATTGTACTATACGTTTGTCACATACTGTGTTTTTGTTTACTAACAATTTGCTGTTCTCGAGGTAACTGTTTGAGTGTAATAAATTTACCAATCCGTCATATTCTCCTTGCACCTGTGGTAAGTGATCGGACCTCGACTTGTTGATACGTTTCGGAAAGAGTGGACCTGCCTTCCGTTTGGATTGGTTATAGAATGTTGTGTATGTGTACATACAATATGTTGTTTTCGAGGTAAGTGTTTGAAGTGTGAATTATTTACCAGTCCGTCACCGTCTTACACCAGAGGTAAGTGGCTGCACCAAGGTGTAAAAGGCGACTAAGAGGAGCGGGAGCGGGAAATCTTTACCCTATATTACTTCCCAAAAGAAGGAACAGAGGAAAGGGGCAAATGAGGATCTTCTATCCTCTGAGGCTCAGTCACCTGTTCTGGACGCCACCTCGCTCATGCGGGAAATAGGAAACGTGTAATGTATACATATCGACAAAAAGAAACTTGTTCCCTTTAATCAAATAAACATTCAAAGTCGATCGAAGTGCTTGATACTTTTCGTATGAGGAGACGAAGTGTTGCCTGGCCGGACAGTGTTGGGCTGGACTGTAGAGCGCTTCTCTCGTGATGGCTCCTTGAAAAGCTTCAAGATCCATAGGTTGGTTCGCGCTTTGTGAGAGGCTCCACTAAAGACAGCTTGGTTAGTGCTTATTGAGGCTCCACGAACTACAGCTACGAACTACAGCTTCATTGGTGTTTATTGAGGTTCCATAAACCACAGCTTGGTTAATGCTTACAGTGGCTCCACGAACCACAGCTTAGTTAGCGCCAACTGTCACAGGGGATTTAGTGCACTTTAAACTGCCAGCCACGCCCTTTAAACTGTCCTGCCACGCCCGCTGACCCATCTCCCACGTCCCCTTTGCGAACTCTCGTTTACTATCATGTCATTCGTAGCACCAGCGTGTATGTGGGGAGGGTCACTGTCCACGGGGCCTGCGGACGAGGCGTCCTGTCCGCGTTGAGTATCCTGACGTAGGTGTCAGCGATGGCGGGGAAGTATCCCCCTGTTCCTGACGAACCTTGAACACGGCGGTATGACTCTTGGATGTGATAGCCAAACCTTTGACCTGTTCTTTAAAGGGTCACGTCAAAAGCCAGGTCATCACACCCAAAGGTCATACCTTTCTCGTTATGGGGGTAAATACTAATCGTGGGTGATGTCCTGTGTGACCTGCTACACTGACATCATGGTTGGTGTCATGTGGAACGTGCCACACCGACATCGTGGGTGATGGTCCCGCGTATCGTGCCACACTTTACATCAGAAACATCACCTGTGTTACACACGATGACCTTCTGGTCAGCGTGTCAGCAACAGCTACCAACAGTTTGTCTCTGTTTCGTTGAGTGACGTGATGTTATGGAGGCGGCTTTGTGGTGACGTCCGTCCGTCCGCACCGAGGCGTTCTTGGTCGATATCATTCCGTGGCCGTCGTGCGTCCGTCCGTGTCCTCGTGTGTGTGTGTGTGAGAGGGACGGAGGTGGGGGGGAGGAGGGAAGGAAAGATGGAATAGGACAAAAAAAAAGAAAAGAAATCACAGTCCCAACCGGGAGAGGGAGTCGCCTTGTCACATAACTCAGTCCCAAGAGAAGGACTTTTGGAGGGAGTAATAAGACGCTTAAGTCCCCTCGCGCGCAACTCTCAGCTTTAAATCTTCTTATACCTAAATGAAACAGATATACACCTTTAAATTTTTCTAAGCAGAGTGCGGAATATGGCATGTATTACAAAATGTCATAAATTTTACTGGAAATATAGTTCATGCTGTCATGTTTTACGCGATACCAAAAAAAATCTAAATGCCTTAAAGAGGCTTTTTTTCCCCCTTCTCTTTCTCTCTCTTGCTGTTCACTGAAGACATTTCGTCGGGAATTGTAAATAACGGTGAAATAGCCTGGGGGGGGGGAGGGATTTTATAGGCTGGAAAACTGGACCGTCATAATGAAAGCCAGACACGAGAAACATTGTGTATCGCAGCAGCCCATACACACACACACACACACCTGGTCAGAGCTGGTGTGTGTGTGTGTGTGTGTGTATGTGTGTGTGTGTGTGTGTGTGTGTATGTGTGTGTGTGTGTGTGCGCGCGCACGCTTACATAACTTACGAGTAAAGACATGACACATACATACAAGGTTAAGAGACGGGGCAGCACGAGTGTAAAACTCTCTCCCCTTAACAGTTATTTCTTTCCTGGATCTCTCCCTGTGTTTATAGTCCCAGCCATTCTCGATGAGCCGTTCGAAGCTTCGTGTTTACTGAGACCGCGTTTGTGTATATTTCTTTTGGTGTTCATCATTCCTACATCTTCGTAAGGTTATGGGTAACCTCACGTCCCATGGGCATGGTCGTGATAGGGGCACCCGCCCCTTCGCTACGCTACGTTGGGGCTCGTGAAGTAAACAGTTACCAGAAGCAAGCATTGTGGCGAAGGGGAGAGGAGAGGCGTATGAAAACTGCGTCCCTGAGGAGGTCACCGTTAGCGTATGTGAGTATGTTCGGTAACACATATTGCGCGGGTATCGCTTAGATGAATTACGTGGGTGAGTGTTTGCGGGAGACGATGGTTTTACTGGTGTATCTCGGCATTTTGGAAAGTATTCCGTGAGAGTGTGGTCGTTGGTGGAGGGGTGTAAAAAAAAAAAAAAATTCAACACGCGATGGGAAGCGAAATGAAGGGACAAATGCCCCTAAAAATATCCTCGATGATGCTCAACCCACCGAGGAAGAGGGGAGGGAGGGGGCGCCTGTTAGAAGATGACACAGAGGTAGACGAAAATACAGAGACTGGGGTAGATGATCCCTCTCAATGCTGAAGTGCGAGGGACATGTAGCGTTAAGACCTCAGCCACCTCCCGCCCGCCTCCTTCGGCAGGCATACATACTCTCGCCCACCCTCCAGCTTGAGAAATATATTGACACTGAAGTCAGACTTTCAATATAGATAAGAGAGTTTTGGCGTGTGCGACATGATCAGCGACGGAGATAAGCCGGGTCGTGAGGGGATAGATCGCTGGGGCCTCGTACGCTGTGTCACACGCATAGTCTTCTTTCATCTTTGTTCCCTACGGCTTGATGCTCCTCTCCGTGACGCGCAGGAACGATTCTTTTGCATAATATCACCATCGTCTTTTATGCAGTTACACATCAACCTCCTCCCAGATGTTTTTTTTTAATCTGAGTATCTATATCAATCAACGAGTCAGTGCGATGTATAGGATGTCTCAAATCTCCAGACTCGATGACAGAAGTAACTAAAACTAGTGCAGTGAAATTTAAAGGTATATTTAAAGTTACGTATAACCAAGAGTCAGGAGAACTGTAGGTGAATAATGAACTCTGCCCGTAAGCCTGGACTTCTGTAACGCCCTATAAATGAATAATGATTTTTGTCTGCGTTTTGTCCTATATAGAGATGTTAATCATGTGAATTGTAAAGTTTGTGGCCAAAGAATGTCTTAGAATGTGAAAAAATAGAGCGTTATACAGATAGGTCTAAACAAACCCTGCAAGAAATGTCACATTGTTAATAACAACATACCTGAAATTTTAAGTTTATATCCACTTTTTGCATCTAGTAGGTAAAACTTTCCATATAAAACTATGTATGCAATGAAACATGTAATATACATCAACTTTGTAACAACCTATGTTAATATTAATCCACTGGAGTCTGAGTGAGACCCTGTGTGACCTCTGTAATCCTTTTAGGCTTCCGCTTACAGGATGGGGTGCACAGTAAATCTGTTGGGTTTACCGGCACAAATCAGTCAGTCAGTCAGTCCCTGTACAGTACATTTGTCTCTCAATAGTCTACAGTTGTACCGGGAAGAGGGTCTTCCGTGCGTGTCTCGTTACAAGTCTGAACACTTCTGTATGTTGCCATTATTCCACTCGCATCCCCTGTCCCTTCCACTTATCCCTTGCTTTCCTCTCATCTAGTCAATCCCTCCACCTCACTCATGTACACTGCAGCATCCTCTCAGCACTCATCCTTCCCATATGCCCAAATCATCTTATATATATATATATATATATATATATATATATATATATATATATATATATATATATATATATATATATCACCACTTCTTCAAAGCTTCTTGTCACGTCCTCATTTTTCACTGTATCCGCTCCATTCACTCAACGTCAAACCGAGAAAAAAAAAAATCCATCTCAGTTAGAACTCGCCTTTTCGGTCAACCAGTACACAGACACACACACACACACACACACACACACACACACACACCAGCCATTATCCGTTTCCCCTTCCAGGATGGGTAAAGTCTCTCAGCTTCCAGTCTCCTCACACACTTTCCCTCCAGTTTTTCCCCTCACAGATCACGCTTCCTCATCTCTCTTCCGTTGTAGACACATCGTCTCGCCATCCAAATCTCCCCACAAATCACTCTTTTCCATCTCTCTTCCAGTGTAGACGCATTTGTCTCCGCTTCTCGGTTTCTCCACGTATCGTACCTGTCTCAAAATACCTTGACCCATTTCCAGGCCATTGAGTTGCACCTTTTCCAGCAATCTTTGCGTCTCATTAGGCAAGGCAACCACCCTGCAAGCCCCAGGGCATGTGCTTCAGTCTGTGTCCTCGGTGTGCAATATTTCCCGAACATAGTTTATCGCTGATCCATTTACTATTTAATGGCTTTGACCAGCAGTTGATTAGCATATTTAAAAGCTGTGTGATAATGACCCCGCATTTGATTAGCGTATTCAAAGGCGGTTTTTATAATGACCACTAGGTAATTAGCTTATTTAAAGGCTCTCTTTATAATGATCAATGCGTAATTAGCTTATCTAAAGGTTCTCTTTATGATGATCAAAAGGTAATTAGCGTGTTTAAAGGCTGTCTGATAACGATCAAAAAAGGTAATTAGCTTATGCAAGGCTTTCCCTGTAATGACCAATAGGTAATTAGCGTACTCAAAGGCCGTCTGATAATGACCAACGGATAATCACCTTCTTTAAATGCTGTCTTTATGATATCCATTAGGTAACAACCGTATTCAAAGGCTGTCTAATTATCATAATCACCCGATGATTAATTCATGCGAAGGTCATCTCATTAACGAGCAGCTGGTAACAAACTACATTTATCATGCGAATAAATCGCCTCTCTTTTCTGTGGCAATCCCAAATGCAGTAATTTACTATACTAGATTATTTTTTTATTTTTCTTTGGTGGGGGTGTTGTATTTTCGCCTGATTAATGGATGTATTTCGGTCTATTGTATCATTCCCTGGGGGCTTCATCACCTCCCATTCGTCAGGATGAGATTTCTGGAGGAATTTATTCGATCACATTTGTGGCTGATGGACGCTGCTTTGCAAGACTTTGGACATCGGATAATATTTTCTTTCCCTTTTTTTTTAATCGGATATTTTTTTTTTTCCTTTTTGTCACGGTCAGACTCATCTGGATGGCGTGTTTAATTACTGTAATTGATTTATTACTGTAATTAATTTTCGGTTTATAGGAAGAGGGAGTTTTGCACTGGTGGGAGCCCCATCTGTTGAACATTCTCGTCTGTCATATAACTTCTTAAATCTATTCATGCTCTCTGCATTAACCATGTCCTCTTGTCATTCTGTGCCGTTCGCCCACCACTCTTGTACTACAAAAGGAACTCCTTTACATCTTCTTTAAGAGCTTTCTTACTTGACTTCATGTTTATGTCCTCCGGTTTTTCTCTCCCTACATAACTCGATGAACCGTTCACTGCCCAAGTTGTCGATCTGTTTTGAAAAAAAGTTTGTGATCGGGTCACCCCTCACTCTTCTCTGATCACTGTTTGTGTCTTGCAGGGGGGAGAAGAAGGAGAGAGTTTTACACACACATGCACACACACACACACGCACAGTCGTGGCTCCCCGTGTGTGTGTGTGTGTGTATGTGTCGGTATGCAAATACGTTTTCCTCCAAATGTGTGTATTGCATGTATGCATTCATTTACGAATATTTCTCTGCATTAGCCCAAGGTGCTGTGATCACAGGGTCATAAATTCACTTAGCCGTTGAAACTCGCATGCTGATAGCAAGCATGCAACGCACTGCAGACGCGAGGCGAGAAGAAGCGGATCCAACAGACACACAGCACAATCGGCCCCAGCAGATGCGACAATACAGCAGGAGCAGGAGCAGCAGGAGGAGGATGAGGAGCAGCGACATCTGGGAGATGTCCAGCAGTAATATTGGTGAAGCAGTTTTTTTGAGACGGCAACGGTAGTAGCAACAGCAGGAGGAGGAGGAGAAGGAGGAGGAGGAAGAAGATAAGAGAGACCCCTTATTGCTGGGTTATGTGTTGTAACAACAAACAACAGCAGACGGCATAAACGTTAGTGTGTACTGACCAACAGCACCATCAACGGTAGTGGGTACTGAGCAACAGGGGAATCATCATCATCAACAAACAGCATCAACGGTTAGTGGCATCAATACCTCCTACCCCCTTGCTTCCCCCCTCCTTCCTTAGAGCCGCTCGACAGACAGACGGGGTTGTTGCAAAGGGGCCAGATCAAGCACATCACGAGCTGTGCTGGTGTGTGTGTGTGTGTGGCATGCATTAGGGCCCCTCGGAGGTTGGGGGGGGGGGTTGGCAGACGGCTGACACACACACACACGTACACACACACACACACGGAGCAGAGAGAGAGAGAGAGGGGGGGTGGGTG
>JAYMFT010170495.1:0-12240 GCA_038088735.1 Panulirus argus | reverse complement strand
GAGGAGAGAGGGAAGACCTGTGATGACCTGAGGTCACACGAGGAGAGAGGGAAGACCTGTGATGACCTGAGGTCACAAGAGAAGAATGAGAAATAGGCCTGTTATGACCTGGGTCGATGGTACTACCACGAATACTACGGCCTGCACACACACCCACGGCACATCAACACGTCTTTCTGGTGCCTAATCAAGTGGTACAGATCGTAATACGAACTGAACGCTAATTGTTACAGGTTACATGGGCACCAGATGTTACGGGCTGCTCTGGACACCAGATGTTACGGGTCGTACTGTGCACCTGGTGTTAACATAACCACTGCATTATGTGACCAAAGGCTTCAGTCTGGTCCCATTTCCTGAAAGGCAGTGTCGCTCGAGGCTTCATCGAAGACACGGTTGCAGAACACATCCAGAGTTATGAGGAAAAGTCAGGTCTGAGCAGCGGGCAGACAAATGCCTCTGGCATGAACGCCAGTCATAATGACGTACCCGCTTCGTGGGAGTTACTTCGCTTATGTGTATAAATATGAACAGCTCGCGAGACACGCCGGGCGATCACAAACCATGTGGAGAGGGAAGTGATACATGCTGAGGTCAGAGAGGCTACTGTCTGCGTGTCGGAGACGATTTTCTAGCTCTGCCACACACTGCTCACCCCAGCTGGTGCACAAGGTGGGTGTAGAGAGAGACTCTGTTGAGTTCGGGGGTGGGTTGTGGGGCACGCGGCGCCCCACGGGAGCAAGTCTCCCCACCCGAGACGTGTGGGTCTCGGCTCCGTTGTTCTTGGCCGCCGTCAGCGGCCTTCAGGTGCCGGAAGGAGGAGGACCAAGGCTGGGGGGCAACACACTGCTGGCTCCCGGGCTGCCGGTGGAGGGTCTGGTGTGGTGAGGTTGTGTGGGTGTGCCCAACTACTACATAACCTTGTCTTACTGAACGGGTTACCATTGCCCACCATGTTGTCTCGGATCGAAGATGCGTAACATGCGGGAGTTATTTAGTGTCCAGCAGATGTTCATCTCCTCTCGAGGCGAAAGAGAAGTCACACAGCGCTTTGTCTGGTCCACCTCCACGCAACTCGTAGACACTGAGCGTCCCCCTCGGCAAACACATTGGCCTGGTACAGTGACACACTCACACACACACACACACACACATCAAACACGGTAACATTGATATACGAGTAATGTGTAATTATGATACACCGCTACTTCCACAACAGCAACATAAACACTTACTACCAGCAAGTGCTGGGAGATGGGGAGCATCACTTCACGAGTCGTAGTTGCTGCTGTCACTAGATGTAACACTCGTCACACAGACACACCCTGGGGGACAGGGAAATAGAAAAATGGATGAGGTGGAAATCCAGAGGCACTTTTCTGAATCAAATATGAGCGTGTATTGCACACGACGTGGCATGAATGACAGAAGGCCAAGACACCATCAGAGAAAGGCAGTGGCCATCAGAATGTCACACCCTTAATAGAGAACTTTAATAAACCACAAGACATGACTTGAATTATCGAGATAAGGCAAACCTCTACAAAAATGTCGCGAACACACACACACATGCATACGCATAGCTGCACCTTCATACGTATCATGACCAAACGCACACAGCTTGCAAAATACAAAATATCGCTGGAATAACTTTAACAGAAAGTGTTCTCCTCCAGGCGTCACGCTGAGGTACACGGGTCTGGCTATAGAGCTCTGGTTTTCCTCTGTAGGCGCAGCAGGTGGCGAAGACGGGAGGCCGTTGGCTGGGCTGAGGCCAGAGGCAAGTGGGGGTGGCGGCGGTGAAGAGAGAGAGAGAATATGTAAGAAAAAGATGTGGAGATACTCGGAAGAAAATAGGAATCAAGAGATTAATGATATACACAATGGGACACTTGGGAGAAGATGGGAGTGAAGAAGTTAATGATCATCGCCAAAGGAACACTTAAAAGAAATCATAAACAATATGGCAGAAAATTAAGTGATCACAACACTGAAGACTGGAAAAATAAACTGAAAAGAATAATTTAAAAAGTACGCCAAGCAAGAAATAAAGATAATGAAAACCTTGTATGACTGACATGTAGAGAGATCATAAACACAAAAAACGGGAAGTGAACAAGAGTATATCACTGACGGGACAAACCTGTTGGTGCTGCTGGGTAGGACAGAGTGGTTGATTGTAAACATTATAATCACCTGACCTTTACACCAATATTGATTACGGTAATGACGTCCACTGACCATCCCAGCTTAATCCCTCAGCACACGCACACACGCTACTCCATGGTGTAGTGGTTAGCGGTACTGACCATGAGTTAGCATGGGCCAGCCCGGGGTCGGACTTATTTGTGTTCGAATCCTAGGCGTGGCAGTTGGCCCCACACCTAACCCAGGTGTTCATCCTCCCCTTGGGGCTGCTTTATAATTACGTACCGACTTAGGCTGGAATGTGTGTGTGTGTGTGTGAGTACTATTTATGTGTTACGGGGAGAGAGTTTTCACCCTCGTGTTGCCCCGTCTTGTTTACCTTGTATATGTGTTCCAAGCCTTTACTCCTAAGTATGTAGACACACATACATCCCTAGCTTACGCCGGGTACCCATTTTAACGACCAGCCCCGAGGGGGGATGAACAGCTTGGTGGAGTGCGGTTCCGGCTGTCGCGATCAGGATTCGAACCGATGAGGGTGTGATCCCAGGCGGCCCGTGCATGCCTGACGGTCAGTAACGCTAATCGCTGCACCATGGTGGTCCGTGTGTGTGTGTGTGCAGATGAGTAAAGACACGATACATATATGCAAAGTTGAGACAGGGCAATACGAGTATAAAACACACACAAAAAGTAATCACTAATCACTCACACGCACCTGGGATTCCATGAGTGTAGAACTCCCTCCCCGTACCATACACGTTGGTCGACACCCAGACACACAAATGGGAGGCCGCGAGTGTAAAGTCCCTCCTTCTGCTGCACAAATACGTAATCAAACACACACACACGAATACATCGTACACCTTCAGCCATTCTCGTAACAACTAACCAGTTGTAACGACCTTTCTGACTCCGAACGAGTCTTAGACTTAACCATCCATTGTCATCACATTTCTTCACCACTGACCTTATCCCCAAGTCAGCCCGCTGGGCCGGGGCCGTGTCTGTGTCCGGTCATCTCTCGATGGTGGCGAGTGTTCGCCCACAACCCCTGCCCGGCCCGTCCTCCGGCGCTGGCGTGTGCTCCCGCCCCTCTCACATGGAGAGCCTCATTCCTCCAGACGATCAGTCCCTTGAGCACGACAGGACGAACGTTAAGCACGAGGGTACGCCCCTGGAGTAAGGTGGCCTGACCTTTGGCCTTTGTCAGGTCAAAGGCCTTTGGCCGTCATGCCCAATAGTCGCACCATCGTACTCAAGGGTCGTACGGCCGTGCTCAGGGGTCGTACGGTCATGCAGAAGAGGCCAGACATACCTTCCATCTCATGGCTTTCTTTATCTTTCCTTTTCATTTTCTTCATTTCTGAGATGGGTTCATTATACTCATGCCTTTAAACAGAGTGAAACAACACGTTTTATATCGATAAAAATCGTCATAAGAATGTGTACACGTTCATGTGTTATAATGACCTTATTACCATTGACCTCCGTCTCGTGGACCATCTCCTGGGTATTCTGACTTTACACTCAGGAAATATTTTCTTTTTTCACACATTTAGTTACTGTCTTCCGGTAGACCGATTTCTCGAGATGATTATAAGAATTATTTCAAAATTTGAACTCGACAAATACCGTCTTTATAACCTCCTTATCAAGACATATAAGAGCATATAACCAGTATTTTATAAGGTACAGGCGATGGCTTCGCATACTGCTAGCATCATTATGAGTGCAAGGCACACTTTTCCTCAGGTCTGAGCACCTCCCATCTGGTGACTTGGTAGCGACACCTCCCGTAACTCTTCTTTAACATCATCCAATATTCCCGGCGGTGGCACTCGCCCTCGGCCAGCCTGACTCTGCTAACAGGGAACACGAAGATTTGAAATTCACAGTTTAATGTTGTGAGCGAAACCTCAGGCGATGTATATTGCACAGTGCCTCACACCGTGTCATACGGGGAAGGTGTCTGGCACCCGCCATACACGTGTGTGGCACACATTACAAAGACTGACATCACGCTGTACCATTTGAACTATGTAATATGCCCGACGACTGTCCAAACTCAAATGGGACAATAACTGAATAAGTGGGAGAATAACTCGACAAGTTCGACTCTAACTAAACGATACACCAGTTCCACTATATGGATTATAATAACTCAAAAAATGCTACTAACTCAACAGGTGGGACGATAACTCAAGGACATGTACTATAACCCTACAAGATGGACAGTACTGTAACTCAATAAGCGGGAGAGCAATGGATACAGTCTCTTAACGAACGAGACTATGACTCGGGTGGATAGGTGACTCAACAAATGAGACAGTAACTCAACAACTGGCACAGCTACTCAACACGTGGGAGGGAAACAGACGAGACGTCCTCAACCAAATGAATGATGACTCAATACATGGAAGACTATTGGGACATATGAGGATGTTATTCATCGTGAAGTGTCTCGGGTCGTTGATAAAGACAGTACGGTAGGTAAGAGGACCAGTAACAGCGGGCAAGAAAGGAGTGGGGCCAGCCTGCCACCAGATCCACCATAGCACCGTGTGAGCTCCCTTTCCCCACCCAGTCCTCTGAGTACTTGCCTTACCTTACCTTACTTAGTAGGGTAGAGGAAAGGTTGAGGTGGTGGGTGTAGGGTCAGTACATGTGAGGAAAATTTCGTTTCCGGTGAATGGGACTAGGAGGGTGGGGACAGAGATGAGTGTAGGCTACCATACCACAAAGTCACACCGTTGTGCTCAAAGGTTTAGACTCAAACATTTTCCCAGACGTGTGGAAAGAGGCCGCCATAACACTCCTGACTTAAAAACACCTACAGCAGTAGAGACTAGTAGACTCAGCCCAAGGTCTTTAACGCAACTTTGGCCAAAAAATGGAGACTGTTTTAGCTAGATGGACGGCAGATGTCACAACAGATCTCTGATGACATCTGTTGTCTGAGACAAGGTTCAACTGGATATTGCTTTTTATATATTCTGGATCCACATTAGTGGACGAGTTAAAGAAATCATTAATGTTGATAGCATTCTCTACGTGAGCTGTACTGGGGTGTCGTCCATTGCCTCTCTCCTTCATTCAGAGCTTCCTGTTAGATCTCCGTCAGAGGATCAATTAGCAAAGTGTATTATCAGTCTGGCATTAAATCACTTGTGGAGTACCGCAAGGCACTCGGCTTGACCCACCGGTCATTTATCGAGCCTTAATCACCGAGCTGGACAGGAATGCATCTCTCTGTACTGAAGTTGTTGACATTACTGCTGCTAGTGTCACCCCAGTTGTTGCCAGGTGTAGCAGGAATTTACCAGAGGCTCTAAGGGTAAGGCCGGACCAAACGTGACGCCCAGACCTTCAGAAATGTGAGGTTAGGTTTATCTGGCCCGCCACAGACACCAGCACCTCCTCCTGTGTTGCTTCTCCAGCTGGTGTTGATCATCATATCGATCATATGATTAGTACGGCAGCTGAAGCAGCGTCCATCATCACCTCTTGGGGTAGAGAGGTGATGTTCGCAAGAGAGACCTTGCTCACAGTGTGTAGATAATACAGTAGAGAACAGGATCACGCAGTTCCTGTGCCGAACCAGAATTCACACACGATCATAGTGACGGACTGAGAGTAATGCGTAGACTAGTGTGTGGGGTTACTGTGGGAGGTGGTGAACCCCAGCTACGAAGATGCTCGTCAAAGCCGAACTTACACACACACACCCAACGACGTAAAGGTCTGTGTATTGTTTGGTGAGGCAGTGTTGGCTAACTACCTGTTGCCTCCCGTAACACACCGTCGACGGTAGCAGCACTGGCCAGGCACAGCAAGTCTTCTTGCCTCCCGCAACACTGGCCGGGCATATCAGGTGTTGCCTCCCGCAACACTGACCAGGCACACCAGGCGTTGCCTACCAGATGCTTGCTGGGGTGGGGTGGGGGTGGGGTTGTTGTAAGGTGTCGACCATCCAATACGAAACACCCCTTAACACTGAGCGATGCCAACTCGTTTGCATTTTGCTAATAAGATAATCTCTGACGTTTCATAGTGTTAACCGTTCAGATCATGAATTGATAACAGTTATGTAATTTGCCGGATGATTTTAAAGGTAATTTCAAGTAGTGTGGTTTCACGTGCCAGATTCTCATAGACATTCTTCAGTAAATATCCCAGTGTTGCCCGGCTTGAGGATTGTGTGTGTCAGTTTGGTGGTGGCGGGTGTTATCATACGTTACAGTGCGTTCAGTTGCTGTAGTGCAGATGTTACGGTCTTCTTCAGGTAGTTGTAGGTTTCCTTATATTGTCGATTTGTGTTGCAAATGGTATGTTACTAAAGGGATTTCCACTTGTGTTGCGTATGTGACCCACTACCTGTATTGTAGTCCTGCAGGACCCACTACCTGTGCTGGTGTGACGTCAGTGGTCACCTGTGGTGGTGGCGGCCACGTGTGAAGAGCCCGTGGGCCCCGGGCCAGCTGACCTCGGCCTTGGCCTCAAACACGTTACACACAACACTCACAACCTTCATCTGCTCCACCACCACCACCACTATCGCCAACACCTCTGCTTTCGCCATTACCACCACCACCACCACCACTTCCACCATCCCCAACACCATCTTCTTTTTCAATATTTCTGCTCTCTCCACCACCAACACCACTTCAACGCGTCTGCTGTCTCTCCACCACCACCACTGCAACACGTCTACTGTATCTCCACCACCACCCTCACCACCACTTCCAGCAGGACCGTCAGAGTCTCCTCTTTGGAGATGGCCCGCCAGTGGCCACTCCAGGTCCTGGGGGGTTAGGTTGGGGGAGAGCTATGGGGAATGTGGCCAGCCGGAGGGAGAGAGGAAGGTTACTGATACATATGTGGAAGAGAAGTTAGTGCTCAAAGACAGCAAGGCTTCAGTACACACGTTGTGTCCACCATAAACAGACTCTTGTCATGTACTCTACATTATACGGATCAGGAGAGACTGACGTAGTCATTGCATCGTCAGGGCCTTTACAGACTGCTGGCTCGTCTGGTCCTCCGCACACAGTGCTCTGCCTTCTCGTCTGTTAACGGTGTTGTGTGTACAAGAACTTCCTCTTGGTACTGTTGGGTAAGACTGCACCAGCAGGTGTGTAGTTACGGCAGGTCAGCTGCTGCCGAATATGACGCTGGCCCACTCTTCGTTTCCAACATAACGTCCCAAACTCTGGTGTTCGTGACGCGTTTGCAATGATACGTACGTAACACATGCACCGTGAGGGGAAAGTTCCAACACCATGATTGTTGACCCATAATATGACAGTGTCCTGTGTCTCTTGTATTGTTACTGGTGTATTGTTTACTGTCATTAATATCTTGATATGAGTATCTAATTTTCTGCATCATTATCATCTTAAAGTTCTTCTTATTATTATCATTTTATTATCATTATTATTATTGTTATTATTATTATTATTATTATTATTATTATTATTATTTGATCGTTGTGGTATACAGGGGGCGACGTGCTGTCAGTGGGCTCAACCAGGCCATATGAAACGGTTAGGGCAAATCACGTGATCGGTCTGTGGGCCATGACTTTGGGTAAGGGGCCCTGGTTTCGGTGCATTACACATGACAGTTCGAGAGTGGATGGGAGCGGATGAGACCGTTCTTCGTTTGATCCTGGCGCTGCCTTGCTTCATGGGCAACGGTGAACAAGTATGAATAGTTGTTGGTATCGATAGAGAGTGAGCAGGAGGTGGCGCCGAGCGGAGTCATGTGGGTACCCTTATGACATTGTCTAGTGAGTGGTACAAGGTGACGCCCTTGGCCTAGCACGGTTCTTTGTTGGTCACCACAACCTTTGACACATTTGGTAACACTGTGTTGGTCAGCAGACGCTCTGTGTTTTGGTGTTGAACAGAATGGTTTTATCTGTCTTTGTGTTGATTACAAGGACAGGATCTTTCTTGGTGTTGATGAAAAAGACAGGATCTTGTCCTGGTGTTGATCAGAAATACTAGGTTTATCTTTGTTGTTGATTAGAAGGACAGGATCTGCCTTGGTGTTGATCATCAGAAGGACTCGGTCTGTCTTTGTTGTTAATTAAAATGACAGGATCTGTTGTTTTGCTGATGAGAGGAGACCGTATACAGTATTGACCAGGAATATCGAATGTGTAATGATTATCAGATAAGACTCTCGGTGGTTGCACTGTGAAGGCAGAAGAGAGACTGTCGAAGATAGTTTGAGTGTTTTGTTCATGAACGAGACTCCATACCGGTACTTTCATATGAAGGTGATGATGGTGAGACCTTGTGCCGGGATGAAGGGAGTAGTCTTACAGCTATTACACGGTCATGTTAAGAGCAACTTTGTGAGGTCAAAAGAGTATAGTTTTACGTATAGTTCTTCTGGGGGTGCATGTACACGCCGGAGTGCTCCTTCGTACATATGACAAGAGACGGTCTTGTGGTACATATACTCTGTGGTATATGAAGACGCCAACGCATTAAGTCTTAACAGGAATGTAGGTCTGGGTTCCGTAAGGAGAACGACGCAGGAGTGGGTTCCAGTGTAATGATAATCCAATTCATGATGGTCGCCCAGCGAGTCTTGGGGAAACTCTCACAGTCAGGTGACCTCGGCGGCCGTCCAGCACGCTCGACCAGCGGGGCCGCTCGCATCACTTGTTACTCTCTTTGGTGTCTTAATTCTTTTTACGTTCGGTGTTGAAGGAGTCCGTCCGGCTCGTACTGCGGAGTTTTGAGAATACTGGTCGAGGTGGACGCTGGTGGTACGTCAGAGAAATGCCTGAGGAATGAATTGCTGTCTGATCCTTGAGTGGTGAGGAAACAGAAAACGGGGGGCGGAGGGGGATGGGGGGGGGGGGTGCAAAGGCGGAGACAAAAGAAAGTTCTGGAGGGAGAAGCCGACGTCGGCTTCCTGGGACGAACATGCAGCTCGTGGAAGGTGTCGTGATACACGACGCTTAACACGGCCGGCCGCAAGGCCAGCCGGCGAGGACCTCATAACGCTAAGGTGTTAAGAGTTCTGCTTGATTGCAGTACTTTGGAATAGAAACGCAAATGGGAAAGATTAAAGAAACTGTCCTTTGGTGCCGGGAAAGGCAGCGATGTAAGTGAATATTTGACCTGTGACAGCCATGCTTGAGGAACCTGTTGCCGGACCTGAGGCCCGTGTTGCCACCTATCGGTAGACCTAAGGCCCTTGTTGGCACTTGCCGCGGGACCTGAGGCAGCTGCAGTACCCGTCGTACCTGTGGTGCACTGTGCTGGATGAGGAGCAGGTGCTGCCCAGGTTGTGCAGCGGCCCCTGGCCTTTGTGGGCCACCAAGAGCGTCGTCAGGAGCCCACCAACCAGTGCTAACGTGCAGCACGTCTTGGGCTGACTGCGCAGATGTGATCCCTCACTGGGAGGCATACGCCACCATGGCCGGCCAGATATCTGTAGACGTCACGCCGTCGTAATATTACTACAGCCTTGTGGGTAGACTTGGTAAAAATGTGTAAATCTCATATGATGAGTTGCATCGTGAATTATAAGCCGTGGTTGCTTCTACGACATGTGTTAGATCGTCGCTTCATTATGCATAATAGCTTGCATTGATTGACATTCAGATCATTTGTTGCACGAATTGCCCGGTGAGTAATGTGTGTGGTGTGTGCGCCCGGTGTTGCCTCGTCCATGGTGAGGGGTGTGTGTGGGAGTGGTGAAGCCCGGGTCATGGGGTCAGGTGACGTGACCCACACCCCACCTGTGGTTGTGACCGTCCTGGTGTTGTGCTACGACTCATATCGAAGTCGTTCGCTCGGACTGCGACCTACACCGGACTGGGGTCCGTGATGGGGGGAGGGGGGGGGGCTGACGACACAGCGAGCGTGTGCCACAGGGTTGTGGCCCTTGCAGGAAATGATCGTCCATTGTGTCAACATTCACTTCATAGGAAACGGGTAAAAGTCATATTTTTTTTCATAAGTTACAGATATTTTGGTTCTTCCGGTTTCATGACGTCATGTGGGTACAGTGTGTGTGTGTGTGTGTGTGTGTTTACTTTTTTTGTGTGTCCGCGTTAGTGCGTGTTTGAGTGATGTGTTTGTGTGTGTTTTTTTTTTTGTTTACTTGTCAAGTAAAAAAGAAAAAAGTAAAAATTATCTACCAACCTACGAGTGCTTACGGCGAGATATTGCAGTTAAGCAGGGCTGACGCGTAGCGCTCACCACCGGAACTTCTAGAGTTAACTATAACAAGTCGTGGGAGTTACGGGTCGTCCAGTGTTATGCGTGAGATGGAAAGTGTAGTTCTTGTGGACCGAACACCAGCAGCCCACGTGTACACGAGTCAGAAAGAAAAGGCAGTAGCTTGGGCCAGAGAGGGGAAATTGACAGCCTCTGTAGTGCTGGCTCACTGCACTGCCGTCTCTGCCAGTCCCGATACCCGGATAGAGAGAGAGAGAGGCGTATGTGCTGTTGCTGGTGCGTATTGGAGCGTCTCCCATAACGAAGTAGAGAAGGAGGGAGGAGTAACATGATAGGCAGTGATGACGGGGTGGGGGCGCCCCCTGGTTATATAGGAGTCGGTAAACAGTGTAACTCCTGAGGTAACGCTGGTCACACACCACTCGTAACACAGTAACAGCGGGAGACCTGGTGACACGATCGTAAAACAGCTGTGGTCAAATGGTAAATACGCACTTCGTAAAGAAGCTTCTTAAACGGGTTGGCTGTAGTGGCTGAGACGAACAAGGAACGGTGGAGCAAGATACGGAACAGTCGCAGCTGTCGACTGACTGTCGGAGCAGTAGCAGGGGTGGTCACAGCCGCAGAAGGAACACCGAGGGAGCAGGATCGAACGCTGGAAATTGGTAAGGAAGGATGAGGGAGGTGCGGTGGATGGCGTCGCTGTTGGTCCTCCGTGTTGACGGTAACAGTGTGCGTGTGGGAAGGTAGGGCAGGATAGAGGGGGATGTAATAACAGTAGGGACGCTGATGTTAAGAGCGAGGTGACCGCCGTTAGACCTGCACAGTATCAGTAGCAGCAGCATCGATAAAGGAAGTTGAAATATGAAGGCAGCAAGAGTAGTTGTTGCAGTAGAGAAGCCAAAGCCGTAGACAACAGTGAGTGCAGGTGGCGCAACAGTCGTAGCAACAGCAGTATGAGTAGCAGAGAAGTAGCAATAGGAGTAATAGTAGCAGCAGCAGCAGCAGCTGCAGTAGGGGCGGCAACAGCGAAGCAGGAAGCAGTGGCGGGTGACATTCAAAGACGGCATTGTTATGCTGCTCTCAATGGCGAGTGGTGTTGGGTTCCGACGTAAATATTATTCATACCAACCTTTCTGCGGCCGTGAATGGGCGGGAGGAGCGACGCCCGATCCTGCCGCAGATCCTCCATGAGCCAGTGGCTCCTGCAGGAGGTTAGAACCGAACCTCCCCCTTGCCTGTCCCAAGTCATGTGTTGCAACCAAGGGTGAGGCGCGGGACCTGTCGCCAGACGGAGCCCAGTTGCTGTTACATGTCCTGGAGACATGGCGCAGGACAGGGTAGGACCTGTGTGTGTGGAGGGCATATGGTGCAGGGGTAATGGTGATGTATATTTCAAAGTGTAGTTTACAGTGTCCGGTAATCTGCTCGTGGGGGACTGACACTGGCTAGTATAAAGCTGTGTGAACATGGTGTACGTTGGGCAGGTCTCAGTAGATGGTACAGGGGCTGTGTGTGGGTTGGGGTTCTTGAGGAGCTGTCCAGTAGATGTACGGCTTCAGGATCCTGGTGCTGGCAGGATCGTGTCAGGGACACCGCTGAGGAAGGAGTGTGTGTGTGTGTGGGATGTGTTGGCCTACTGTAGGAGGGAGGCGCCGTTTCAGGAACCATCTGGGGCATCTTAAAGCCGCTGCCATCTTGAAGATTTGTGTAATTACCGTGAATATATATTGTTGGGTTTGCTTGGACAAAATTGTGAGGAACTTGCGTTTATTTAACAAGTTATATCCACATTTTGATAAGTTTTCAAAAAGGTTGATCCCGATTCATATATATATATATATATATATATATATATATATATATATATATATATATAATATAT
>JAYMFT010170474.1:0-12240 GCA_038088735.1 Panulirus argus | reverse complement strand
GTATTTTTTCTTCGTCTGTTTCCTGGCGCTACCTCGCTGACGCGGGAAACAGCGATCAAGTATAATAAAAATAATAATAATAATAATAATAATAATGATAATAATATATCTGTGTGTGTGAGTGTGTGTGTGTGAGTGTATATATGGAAGGTTCTGTGTAACAGATCTACAAGGTCAGTGGTCTACATCTATGTTCTAAAAGGTCCATCCTAATCATGAAGTGAGGCTTCTGGCAGAATGTTATGCTTTATATAGTTTTTAAAAGGATGGTAACCCCATCTTGTTAAGGCCTAAGACTAAACTAAGCCATTTTATCTGGATGGATGCACACCAACGAAAGTGGAAGACGGCCATAAACATCAGGTTCAATTAGAATATTTTAGAATTGCATAATCACAACTTATGAAGTAATGTACATGAATAATCTTGCAAGAATACTCTTGTGATGATTATTAACAAAGATGATTTTTCTGTGATGATGAACTTAGTTGTGATGAAGTGAGGAAGGGGACTACTCCGAGGTGCAAGGTGGTGACTGGGAATATCGAAAAGATTCTTCTACCTTAATAACTTCTCTAGAGATGGAATGATCAAAGCAAAGGAATTCTCAAAAAAATTCTCATTCACTTTTCAGTGATATGAAAATCCCACTGCAAAGTCTAGCGGAACTTAGAATGCTCCAGAAATACTGTACATATGCATTTGAGCATTGAATATAACTGGATGGAAAATCATAAGTGCTGAGCTGAGCTTCAGTATTTCAACTCATTTTTCTCTGTAATATAAAATAAAACTTCTTTTTAATTGAAGTCCATGTACCAGTAGTCTGGCATTGGGCTGGTTTAGTTATACCATCCTATTTCCTTAACCTATAATAGATAGGGGAGTTATATGGCCAACAATGTTTCTAACCACCTTTGATTCTCCGGACACATGGACAAGGTAACAATTTATCGATGGGTAAACTGGGGATCACCTTCTGAAATCAGAGGAAACATGACTTGGACTTAGTATTCATATGCTCTGACCACAAATTACTATGCTTGTAACTTAAGTCAAAATATATAACTAAATATAATTTCTTTATGCCTTTAAATCTCAATAGATTAATAGTGGAGTGCAGTTCTACTATTCTTTCACCAGTGAAACTTCATAAGATTATGGAGAAAATGAGTAAAATAAATAAAAAACAAGAAAAATACTGTGGAATAAATAAACATAAATTTAAAGAAAACTGTTCAAACGACCATACCAAAATATAGCAAAGGGCTCTGCAGAATATACAATGCATACCATTGCACAGCCTTCTGGGAAACTTGAACATGTATAAACTGTTTTACTGAACCATTCCAGCTTTTGATACATGATCACACTGCACTGCTTTAAATCTATAGTACAAATTCTTACATACAAATACTAAAAAAAGTATTAGTGTAAAGAAAAAAGTGACATGTTACAATTCACACAAATAAGTTTACATGAAAGTTTCTTCACAGTATCCTGCAAATCTTAAGATAAACTAATGTGCCATAAATGATTTACAATCTTAAAACAATTAGATAAAAAAGAAGTTACAAGCATTTCAAAGGAGTTCCCCACTCAACTTCACTTATAAAGCCAAATTCTCAAATAACATCCTAGCCTTGGCATAGTGAGGGTGTCTTGTGGTCCAAACATCCCCTTCCCCCCTTAAAGAAAAAAAATATCTAACCTCGCACAGTAACCTTCCCTATTATGGCGTTTTATCTCTTCCATATTATCATAATTAACTGGTTTCTTAAAGGCAACTGCTGGTCAAATACACAGATGTGACACATAGTGTAGAAAAGCACTTAATGCCATGGAAAGGGACTGGCTGGTGAATGGGGGTCTTTTTATCAAATGACTTTATCTATTAAAGTTTTCTTTTGTTACATGGTATGACAAATGGCATTAACTACCTAGACATAGGGAAATCAGAATCTCTATAACACTTCAATTCATGTGCTGAACTCCATTCAATACGAGTACTACACTATATCAAAAATGAAAGAAAGACCAAATGTCAGTTCACATATTCAGACAACTAAATCAATTACTAAGAAAATATCAAAATATGCATATGAGTAGTTAATAGCAATATGCTTTTTGGTTTATGGGAATAGCTAACTTCTGGGAAAACTTGTTTTTTATTCGGCAACTCTGATCCTGGCACCCACGGGCAAATGCCACCTCCATGCACTCCCCCACTACACCACCATCTATCGACCTATCAATATCTCTGCTGCCTGTTCTCTTTGGGAACTCCCTCAAGAGGGGTTGCCATGGCCAAAGAGTCCCCATAACTGGAGAAATCCAATGCCAATTCCTAGCCTTTAGTGCCTCACCCTTAACAGGCCACTGGCAAATGGTAACTCTAGCGCAGTGTTTTAAGAGGCTCCTACCTAATGTTACTACCGACTGCTTCTACTTAATGTTTACCTAATGTTCCTACTGACTACTTCTACCTAATATGTCTATCTAATATTCCGGCCAAGTGTCACTAAATCCAGCTTTACTTATTCGGCACTAATTTATGAACTTTAAAAACTAAAAATACTGCAAAAATGTTACAAAAAAGTTCTGAGTCACAGATTTCTGAACGTAAACCCTTTAAGATGGAAAGAAAGCACCTGAAAATATGGAAAACTGGAAAATTCAACAACATGCTTCCAATGAAATCATTAAGATTTTATACGTTATCTGAAGGGAATATAAATAAATTTAAACGTTGGAAAATTATCAAAGATATTGCTAAACTGAAGCAGGTCTTTATCCCTGTTCAAGAAAACCTTCAAAATCATACCTATTACTGCATAAAATTTCTTTCATAAATCTTTAGCACAATATCTAGTGCTGCATAATTCTTTTTGACACATTTCATTCTCATCTGCATATTCACTCATTCTTACAATACACACACAATATGGATATATAAAGTTAGAAAATATCTGTATGAACAAGTCATCAGATAGTTCATTCACTTTCAAGATATATTTCCTTCAAAATCACACTTTTATTACAGATATATTCACGGCACAATGTGTAATTTTATCTCACAATAATATACATTTAATAGTTTTTATGAATATAGTCTTATCATCTCTCTACAATGCATCCACAATATTGCACATGAGTCTGTCCAGGCTAGAGCACTTGTCCTCAGCAGTGCTACTGGCATCGTTCTTTGGCCTCAACTGGAGTTCCTCAGGGGAAGGCACATGTAATTTTGAATCAAGGTCTAAGTTGTCTGGAAGGGATGCTAGTGCTTCTCTAACAAGTCTACTAACTTCATCTTCTTGTCTTTCTAACCGCTCTGCAACCTGTGTAGCATGTACATTGCATAAGCAACAATCTGTTTAAATAAAGTATGTTCAAAGAATTTACATAAAAATATTAACTCTTGGCTGTATACCTTGAAGGCAAACTTATGGTAAAATGAGTTGTAAACGGAACTGGATCATGAGATTTAAAGCTTTAACATGAGGATGGTATGTACTCGTAAGCCAAATGCAATGCCACATCATATAAGGGCAAAGCTCTGGATGGAGGACAGGCTATCATTGTTTTATCAAGAATTCTGTAGCATATATTTTCAATGAAGCAATTCTCTAATATCATCATTGAAATAAAATCCAGTACTGAATGAGGAGTTATAGTTTGGAGAATAATCTTCCCCTCCTGTAATAATACTTTCCATGAGAAGGAATAGATGAAGGAGGTAAGCATGGAAGTTTCCTTTAAGGCTCATGTGCCTGTTCGTGGTGCCATCTGTCTAAGGCTAAAACAGCTGAGGTATGGAAGAAAAATGAAGGATACATATGAGGATCAGGATGTCCGGTAAAGGTACCGACTTAAAAGCTGTCAACTATGTTTGCTCACCATTCCAATCCACATATTGTCATAGTGAATCTTTACAAGGATACATATATAATAAGCTGTGTGGGAGAGTGGTGACTGAGAGGGGTGGTGGCTTGCACAGAGCATCAGCCTAGGGAGGAACAATGTGGCTTGAGGAGAGGGAGATGATGTGTGGATCAGGTGTTTGCTTTGAAGAATTCATGTGACAAATACTTATGAGGAACAAGAATTATATGTAGCATTTATGGAACTGGAGAAAACATATGATAAGAGTTGATAAGAGATGCTATGTGGGAGATGGTACAAATATATACTTTGGAAGGAATGGAAGGAGAGCTATTAAAAATAGTGAGGACTGTTTACCAAGAGAGTAAAGCATGTATGCGAGTAGAAAGAAAGCAGTGGTTCTAGGTAAAGGTGGGTCTCTGGCAGGGGTGCGATATTTCATCTTTACTGTTTAGTCTGTTCATGGATCAGATGGTGAGGGAGGTGAATGTGAGGGTTCTGGGGAGAGGGGATACTCTGTGGTCTGATGTGGGTGTGGGGGCTTAGGAGGTGAGTTGGTTACTGTTTGCTGATGACAAAGTTCTGGTGGCACATTTAAGTGAGAAGCTGCAGAAGTTGGTTTCTGAGTTCATAGACTGCGTGACAGGAAAATGCTGAGAGTAAATGTGAATAAAAGCAAGGCTATTAAATTTCTAAACTAAATCTGTTGTCTCATCTAAGATTAAGACTGACCTAGGTTCTGTAAACCCTGAAATAACTCAGGCCATAATTACCAGGATCTAAGTAATGCTCTTATCAAACATGGAGGAATTCATTCAGAGGTATTGGAGAGGATATAAAGAGTAAACAATAAGAACAAGAGTGAATTCTACAATAGATTTTTAAGTATAAGGGTAAACATGTAAAAGGAATTATTCAATGGGGATGCATAACCTTCAATGTGTATAAAAGCAGGAACAGGTTACATCCTTGCACCTGTAAACAAACCTGATGTCTCTGACGCTTCTGCATTTCAAGCATAACTCGTACAGTCTCACGTGCTTGGTGTGGCCGGAATTCATTAATGAGATGATGCATGTTGATGAAAAGAATATTAATATCTTCAATCTTGTCAGTACGTTTTCCAGAATCAGGACATTTTATAAGGATATCCAGAAGGTCGAGAAAGTTAACAAGTATGGAATGGTTGAGTTTCTTCAGTTCCCTTCGATGATCAAAGTTTTGTGGATAAAGTCGACGGATAGCCTGTAAGACAGAAATTGTTAATAACTTAATGTATTTTGGTGAAACACTGATAATTCCATAAAAATATAGATGCCAATAAAATAAGAAAAAAGGGATTTACACATTTCTATTTATACATGAGATATTATACGTGGCAGGGCATTGGAAATTCTACTCATCTAAGGCTATTCTTTCATGGGAAGTCTTAGATTATCAAAAGGACAATGAAATAAATATTTTAAAATCGGCCCTCCATTCACAACAAAATACTGCACATTCTGAATTTATTTTCTGTAAAATCCTCTCTATGGTAAGCTTCTTTTTTTCTTTTAGATATGTATACCATTTCCCCAGTGAGTGAGGTAGCCTCAAGAACAGTTAACTAGGCCTTTGATGAAAAAAACCTCGCTTGGCTCCTTGTTTTGTTCTTTCTTTTAAAATGCAGGAGGAGAGGATTCCCCCCCAAATGGCAAACTATTTCAACTTAATTTAAATTTTCTTTTTCATTAGTTTCTTTGGCAATATTGTAAACCCTTTTGGTCCAAACCACATAGTGTATGCTTGACTGATGGAGCCCTAAACACATATGACGTACATTCTGATTTTATAGATATTAGTTTGCTTACAGAAATATCCACCAAACAATCCATGGTGGAAGGATGCTGTGATCACTCCCAGCTAGGCCTCTGCCATACTATACAGAGAACACAAATGAGATTTTGTGGGGTTCAGATGAAGATAACAGCCAATTATCATATTTGGACATATCAGGAATCATGAAGAGCAATTCTGACCCTCAGATTAAAAAAAAAGTTATGCTCAAAGAGTTGAGGAAAATTAAACTAAAGGACAACACAACAGATCATTTAGTATGTAGTGGATGAGCCAAGATTTAAATGCCTAGGTATTGCATCAAGGTCTACATATCTATGACATACTTCACTTAAAAAGGTTGTGGTTATCTAAACTCATAAAATTTATCTTTCAATTTTACAAATAATGTGGTATTTGTCAGGCTGGGGAAAACTTTTTCAACACAAAGTAAAAATCATTAAAGTAATGTCCAAGTAAACACAACACAAATCATTCCATATACAATAACTCTAGTAATTGTAGGTTTCTATACACTCTATTACCATATCTTCTACACAATCATGCAAGTGCTAATTCCTTTGGAGTTTGTACATTTATCATAAGAAATGCTATCAAAACTTAGTGGCTGAGAATTTCTCAGCAAGTTCTGTTGGACTGTACACTTCTGAGGGGCTATCTCCACTTTCCATATGCCCCCGTGGCATCCTACAGGGTACAAAGATGGGAATTTGTGCTTCCTCATCCTTATATATGAAGCCCTGCTCAATAGAAGTACATAGAATGACTCTATACTTGATGTCAGTGTTGAAAACAGCTTAACTGACTATAATACCCTACAGAGCATACTTAACAGCCCGCAAAACTGGACTACTACCAATATCATCATCAACCAAAGCAAGACCATTGTCATGCATATTAGCCTTGCCTCAACCACACACTACTGTCATACTATGCCCCAGCCACCTCCAGGCTGTTCAGTCTACCAAGTTTCTTGGTGTCTCTACAGAAAATAAACTAAGCTTGAAGGAACAAGTCAATTCTGGCATCATATCTTTCCTTATCAACTACTCATTCTGTGTAGATTCAAGACATTTGGACTCCCCATGCCTGAATTCAAGAATGTCTACATACTTTTCCTTCTTTCCAAACTTATCTATGTCTCCCCTCCCTGATTCTCCATTTTATCCATTACATAGGAGGGTCTACTAGAAACACAAGTTTTAAAACTGAAAAACCATTACTATCTGAGGTGGTGCCCTGTGAACATGAGATATTCTTTAGGATATTCTCTAAGAAAACTGGGATTAGGACTTTCTAACCTCTAGTCTTTCTGGTGAGGAAACACTGGTGTCCCCATCCATCACTAACTTCCCAACTAGGTAGAAGCAGTCTGGTTGTTTTGGGTTTGCCTTTGGCCAATCAGAGACTACCACAGAGATGACATCATAAACCTACTCACTCCTGACCATCCAGTGGCTCAGAATTTGAAAATCATGGCCATCAATCCAAAAGCAGCAAAAGCAGTCATAACTGGTATAGATAAAGGTGTTTCAAGAACAAAAAGAGGAGGCTATGACGTGGTAAGAAATCTAAGAAAACAGTGCTTATTGGACACTGGATCTGAGAAATACGTTTTTCAAATTTCAAAGCCTACATTTCTCTCTTCTGCAATATGTACCCCAAGCATGACAGCATACCTACATTAAGGAGGATGGTTTAAAGAAACCTTCATATAAGACTAAATTCAAAAGAGGAATACATAACTTCAATAAAGGCATCAAGGCATATTAGAACGAGTCTCTCAGGTGGGAAGAATCATTTGCGGAACATGCAAGGTAGATTCACTTCTAAGCTAAGGTACTGTCCAAAGAAACTGGTGGATAAATGCCAAAGACCCCTTTAGTTGATTCCCACAATGAAATCTGTATGAGTAAGATTATGGTAGAGGTCACCTTCCTCACATCATGTGCTCTACCATGAAGTCCAGGATGTGTCAATAAAATGAGTTTCTTTAAGCACACAGAGATACTCCTTCCTAAAAGGGATCTCAAGAATTCAAAGTGCACCATTAAATGTTCTCCTCAATAGTCTCTTGTCAAGTAAAAATTTTTTTAAGATTTAAACAGGTATAGGGCACGGTATTCTTTATTAGTCTTCCAAAAGTCAATGATAACTGAGCCAAGAATCTAGAGACTTGGATAATTCTAACCTATATGAGGGTCTTAGAAGAGAAGAGTCTTATGTCAAGACATAATTTGCTAACTCTCCTCACAGACCCTACAGCTATAAGGAAAAGAGTTTTCATAAGATGATACGGAGCTGAACTGCCAGAAAAACTATATAAGATTGCAAAATATCGAAGTTTTTCAAAGTTCCCACTTCGGCTGTAATGAAGAAACAAACAGTATCCTCAAACAGAAAAATAAGAGAAGTTTATACCAAACTGGGCCTGATAAAGTAATAACAAAACCTGTAGAAAGGGGTTTTTGAAGGGTACCCATATATAAGCTTTATCCTTGATGAAAAAAATGAACTGAGAAAAATCTAAACAGAAAGCTTCAGTTACATCTGAGACATCGTATTCTTCAAGAAAGGACTGAAAGACTTTCCAAATTGATTGGTACTACCTTTAAGTATAATTATAGATGTTATCTAAAAGGTCATCCATTAGGCATTCTTCAAAACTATGCCTGTAGAAGTGTTCGAGAAAACCCATACATGTAAATTCTAGAACCTAGGATTATGAAGTTGGGGTCATGGGAAAAAGCTGAGGGGGGTCTAGAAAAATCAGATGTATTAGCATAGGGGTATGGAATAACCTAAGAAGCCTTGGGCACTAAGGATGTTTGTTCTAATATGAATCTCCCTTTATTACTGAACCCTGAAAACCCAATAATTTTGGAAATTTTCCTAGATTCACTAGGGGCAAAGAAAAAATCTGTTGCAAATGTCCCAAGAACTAAAACTGGAGATTCATACATCATTAATAGAGCACTGATTGTGGTGGAAAAGAGATGTACCTGGGTGCCACTCTTAATGTAAGAATCTAGTTGTAATGATCCTTACCTAAATATATTTCTACTGGTAGCATTTCATCTCCACAAGCTATCTGCCCAGACATTACATAAACTCCTTAGAGGAATGAAGCCTGGAGGGAAAGGCCTTTCACCATTGCCAAGGAAAGTATCTCTTTCACAATGACAGGTTGGATTTGCAAAAGCTTTTGTTCATCAGGCATCAGAAAACTACATTACAGTCCATCAGATATAAAATTCTTGATTAAATGAGTCCATCCAAACCATCAGACAAATTGGTGTAGCTCTTTATAATAAGGACTTCTGAAGGTCCTCTAGTTGAGTATTAACTAAGGGCGTGAACAGTTCCAGAGGATGTGCTCTCCAAGATATGGTGGTTAGTGGCAAGCCTGTTTGCAGATGATACTGTGTTATGTGCGGAGAGTGAAGAGGAGTTGCAGAAGGCTGTAAAGGTGTTTTATGATGTGTGTAAGCGAAGGAAACTGAAGGTAAATGCAAGCAAAACTAAAGTAATGGTGTTTGAAAGGAAATGGAGGGAAAGTATAGATTTAGTAAAACCATATAGAGTGGAAGAAGAAATTGTACTAAATTATGCAGTGGATATTGGGGGGGGGGGGAGACTGGAAGAAGTGAGGGAATTTAAATATATGGGAGCTGTCTTGGGTAAGTGTGGTGATATGGAAGGAGAGATAAGGGAAAGAGCAGTACAGGGTAGAAGAGTTATTTGGGTCCCTTAATAGAATAATGAAGGGTAAAGGTGTAAGTATGGAAGTGAAGAGAGGATTAAGGGACAGCACAATCCTCCTAATCCTGACCTATGCAGCCAAAACATGGACTTGGAATGATGCACATAAGTCAAGAATCCAGGATGTGGAAATGAGCTATCTGAGAAGAGCATATGGTGTGACTAGATGGGATGAAGAAATAAGTGAAAGGGTGTATGAGAGATGTGGTATGGCAAGAAAAGCAAAGGGAGTGAATTGTGGAGTAGTAGAATGGGTGAAATGTAATACTTTGAGGTGGTCTGGGCATGTGGAAAGAATGCAAGGGTGGGAGTTTACAAGGGGTGTATGATAGTACTATTAATGGGGTTGGTATGAGTGGAAGACCACCCATGACACGGGCAAATAGGGTGGAGGAATACTGGAGGGAAAGAAACTGAGGAAGAATGCATGGAATGGTGTATGCATGGGAGGCATGTATGGACAGGGATAAGTGGAGATTCTTTTGCTGTGGCCACCCCTTGATGGAAGTTCCCTCAGGGAATGGGCATCAGAGATATAGATAGACAGATAGATAGAGAAACTGCTTTCTGCAGGATAGATTCTGTTTACCCATGAGGTAAACTTTTTGGCCAGCATCCTTACCATGCCACTGTACAAAGCTATAATAATGAACTTCCCTAAAAGTTGCTCTAGCTGACATTAAGATATCAATGTCTGGACCATTAGGCAAACACAGCATTTGCGTGGTTCAGAGTTATGACACTTGAGAGATAAAGGGTGCTGGTCTGAAAGTTCCAGTACATTCTTATGCAGGTAAATTTTCCAACTTGTCCAGATTAATGATAAAACTAGCTTTCTGAGAGGTGGTTATGGCTTGAAGGTCTTGTCTGGCAAATTTTTCCTTTGAAGGTGAAATAACAAAGAAGTCAACAATGTAAGCCAGAACTATTGCTTAAAAGGAAGCTAATTTATGGAGCACAGATGCAATAATTGTAGCAGAAGACTAAGCTTGAAAACAAAATCATAAAGATTTTCTTATTCTAATACAACCCACTAATCTAAAGAGCATGACTGACATGTTAGATCAGTATACTTAAAGGAAAAGGGGTAACAACTAACCTGTGACTCCAGAGGTCTAATGATTACATCATCAGCATTAAAAGGGACACCAAACATAGTATATTCATTGTATATAGGCTGTGGTGGCTTCGGAGCTCTTCCTCTTCGTATGTTATCATCAGTATAGAGATTAATGTACTGTGTGGGAGGCAGTGGCCATGTTGAAGTTGAGGAGGTTTCAGGTGGTAATGCCATAACTGACAACCTGAAATGTACAGCTGCACTGATAATGCTGAAATGAAACATAATTCACTAAAAACATATCTAATAATAGTTATGCACTCTTAAAACATTACATGTGCTGATCACACTTAAACTAAAAACTTAATTCCACTATTATGAAAAAATGGCACAAAAATCCAAAAGTAACTACAGACCAGTAGATTTTGCAGGAAGCCTTTACTAAGACACAACTTTCCTATTAAGGTGTTTTTTGCAGCATCCTTAAAAAAAATGGTTGGAGTTTAAAGTTGAAAAAAAAAAGGACGTGACAAAAGTTCAACTTCTCATACGTCTGGTCATTTCAATATGCCTTGAAGTTTTTCACGTAATGGCAAAGACCATGTTCACCTGGAACCTTCCTGAGTCAAGAGAGGGTATGTGAACTCATAATTCTAGAGTGTTGGGTTCAAATCTAATGAGGCTCCTAATACTGCATTTTTTTCTCTTTCTCTGAAGAAGCGCGATCCTTAAACAAGTTCTGAAGTGGTTAGCTAAGGATTGTAGATATAAGCAGAATCTAATCAACTTTTTCCGCTATGGATGCTGTAACTCTAATCAAAACTTCTATAATGTTAGATAACAGAGGGCAACAAAATTCAACACAAGTGTGCAATATGTCTACAAATGAGGCAGTGGTTATTTTGTCAATTACCCAACAAGAGTGTATTAATACCATTTTGCCAACTAATATATTTGTTTTAATTTCTACTTTGAGGAAAATTAAATCTTGTGCACTTAAGCCTACCACAGTCATGTGCTTAAGCCCATATCTGTCTCCATCTTGTAGTATATGCAGTGTTGGATTAAAATGATCTTTCCTATTGAGCCCATCTAACTCCTAGCTAGGGCACTTTAGCTCCCTACCTCAATATAAATGCATGTGATATCTAATAAATGAACCTATGTGAATGCAGCCTAAAACTGAAACAGTGGGATTTACCCTGTCGAATTACCTTACAGGCCATTCAGGCAAGGGATCAGGTGTATCGGGCATGGAAAACGTTTCCTACCTCTGGCTCCCATTCAGCTTTTATCACTGCCCATAACTGCTGCAAGTGAGTTATTCTTGAGGCAAAGCATTCCATTATTCAAAGGAAGAGCGATACCCTGTCCTCGTCATCCACGAATAGGTCTTTCTGGTCTTTAGCTAAGGGCATCTCTAACAACTTCTGTTACTCTACCTTTTCCTCACTTTTCCATCCTGATGGTACTACAGCTGTCTCTCCCACTGACAGAGCAACTCTCTTTGGTTCCCATTTCTCCTTTAACTCCACCTTGGATGACTCTAACATTCCTTCACCCCCTGATGCTCCTCTTACTAATCCTATGATTCTTCCTGTAATCTCTTTTCGGACTGTTCGAAAAGCTCTTCTTTCTCTGGACACAAGCAAGGCTTACGGTCCTGATGGCATCCATCCCCGTGTACTGAAAGAGTG
>JAYMFT010170463.1:0-12240 GCA_038088735.1 Panulirus argus | reverse complement strand
TATACATATATTGCGATAGTTGACATTGGTGCGCGTGATCTTGTATTTGCTGATAACCACGAGGAAAATGTAATATGATAAGTTCCCAAGTGCGCTTTCGTGTAATGATCACATCGTCAGGGGAGATACAAGAATGACAAAGAACACATAGAATATTCAGTGGATATACAAGGAAGAGACGTAGCTAAAACGCTATTGGTAAACAAGTGTATTTCGGAACTTATCATGTTTCATTTTCCTAGTGTGCGTGTGTGTGTGTGTGTGTGTGTGTCATACTTCATCTGTTTTAATCATTTGATGGAATAAGACCAATGAAGTTTCTCTCGTGTCCGTTCACGTTAATCTTTACATTTCCGACTAATTAACCTTCCTGATTGTATAATTACGTTCCTGATATTTAATACTATCATCATATTTTACCGTTGTTTCTCAGTACGCTGCAACAAACACAATGACACGATTACAGAAAACGACTGAATTAGAAGCTGTGTAATGTAAGTGCATGACTCTCGCAAATATCAAAGGGAAATTCTTATAAAGCAACCGCAAGACGACGACTTGAGAGACCCATAATAAACCAGTCTGTAACATCAATGCCGAAACTCCCACGAAAGCACTTGGATCCTGCGACCATAGGGACGGTGATTTGTGAAGACGTAGCATTTTCTGCAAGTCCGAGACCCTGTCATTTTCTCCTCCCAGTCTGAGGTGTTCTCTGGCCACGGTGACTTGTCGACAGCACAGCTTCATCACCATCGGTGGTGGGGTCAGCTGAATGTGTGTGTGTGTGTGTATAATGCTTTGTTGTGACCAACGTGGGACTCCATCTTTACCCACCAGTGGCTCTCTGTTACCCTCTGTGCATTCGTAACTTCATATGCATTTTTGAAATCATCTTGAGTTATATATAACTTTCTTTTTTTCAAATTTTTCCATAATTACATATCAGTTTCCACTTTATCCCTTTTTTTCCTGCGTAGTTTTTTTCAAAAACAAAGTAAATTTTAGAGATTTTGTCAAATATTTTCAAGTTCTTGAACTTTCTACAATTCATTCTGATTTTTTGTGCTATCCCATTAGAAGCCCTACATCCCACGTACTCTACTTTTCCTTCCTGTAGTGCCAGATACTATCGTTTCCACGTACATCCTTTTCCAAAGGTCTTCACACACACACACACACACAGTCATCTGTATCCACACACGTCTGTAACTGTCTTTGTATCATCTGTAAGTTGGTAGGCAGTGGGCAGGAAGACCCTTATCCCTGAAGCAGTCAGTCTCTTTACCCTGACAACCATAAAAATCTTCAAAAATGCCTTTCCTCCTCCTTACAACACCTTCCCTTCCCTTTTCGTGTCATCGTACTGCATCAGGCGTCATTTTCTAACATCCTTTAGTCCCAACATCTTAAAATAAAGATAGCAATAAATAAGCTTTCCAGCGGCACAGCTTCTTCAAACTCACATTTAGCGATTCCTTGTGAGGATGAGACGCCCCGTCCATCCCTCTTCTGCTGCTACTGTGGCCAGAAATCTGATTCCCTCGTGTGGTCTCACAGTCGTGAAAATGGAATTATTGCCGGATTCTTCCCCATTTACATATATGATCAGCTCATCAGCTTTTAACGTAATATTCCAAACATTTGCACAGAACATCAGTTCATTATATTTTTTTTCTTTAGTATTTCATTCCTTTAGGCTTTGTGACTGCTCGGCTTTTATCTTCTTTTTTTTTTAATACTGAATTGGCTATTCCTAACTTAGTTTCGTCAGTTTTATTTTTTGCTGATCCCATAGGTAAGCTGACCTAATAATGGGTAGATTTTAGGTTGCCAGTTTGACCTGACACGACCCAAGTCAATTCACCTCAAGTTTACTATACTAATCTGGTATCTCCCTATCTAAGCTAATTCAATCCCTCCCATCTAAGCTAGTTTAATCTATCCTAAGATAGCTTAATCCTTTCTATCTGAGCTGGTTTAATTCCTTTCTGGGCTCGTTAAACTTCCCCCTGTCTACGGTAATTTAACTGCTCCGAATCTAAGCTAGGTTAATCCTTCCCCATTGGAACCGATTTAACGTCTCCCTATCTGAGCTAGTTTAATCATTCCGTATCTCAGCTTCTTTGTTCTTCCCTATCTGAGGTTTAGTAGTTCCTCCCTATTTGAGGTTAAATAATTCCTCCCTAACTGAGGTTTGATTCCCCCCTATCTGAGGTTTAATGCCTCCCTATCCGACGTTTAATGCCTCCCTATCTGAGGTTTAATGTTTCCCTATTTTAGGTTTAATTTCCCCCAATCTGAAATGCTTTTATTCCACCTTATCTAAACCATCTTAATTCCCACCCTATCAAGCCTAATGCGACCCCTCCCTACCTGAGCAGAACAACTGGACTGCAACCAATGTATTGTTTGCATCCAAATCGTAAAAAAATCCAACAGTATTTTCAGTTTTTCCGTCCAGTCAACCTCTACTGACCCAGCTGAGACGCAGTCAGTCCACCATGAGCGAACAAGCCTCAATCCTTCCCAATCAAACAAACATTATCCTCTATCTTCATCATCTCCCTTGACATCGATGACTCTGCCGACGATGCACACGTCTGGGGAGTCTCCCCTTGTGTTGATACCCTTCCTGTCGTTTTCTATGAAGTTCCTGATGATTCTCCCTGCATTTTTGCGTTCTCTCCTCAACGCCGATTATACTGTCCCGTGTCTGCTTGAAGGAAGGACGGGGACAAGCACACCCTTGGCCATGTGTCTTGTGATATCTTCATGCAGAGGACACTGTCATCTATATCTACCCCTCCTAACATCTACTCGTATAGTTACCCCTACTATCATCTATATTTACCCTTCTTAGTATCTATGGCTACTCCTTGTATCTACCGCTACCCCTCTTAGCATCTAGGTAACAGAATCTCAGTTCTTTTTTAACCTCTCTTCCCCTTGAAGTGCATCCTGGGAGGACAAACAAGTGAAAGATACACCGAGTTAAAGGCACAGAAAAATGTAGATGATTGGACGGAAAACAAAGAAGTAAAGTAACTGAGCACGATTGGAAGAAAAAGAAGAAGAAGAAGAAGAAGGAAGAGAAAAGGAGGAGTAAAATGCTTCCTCACCCACCATCGCACTGCCACTAACACCCCCCGAGGAGCGTCAGCAAACACAAGACGAGACGCTTCCCCACCTCCGAGCCTCTCGTCCCTCTAGCCCACTTCCAAGTCCACCCGAAGGACACACTCACGAGCGAAGTGTCACTCAGGTTCACAGAACTCATTACAGGTGTCGCTGGTGGGCGTGGACGCGGCTGGGGCTTACCTACTCGGCATCTGAGACCAGGGAAGGACTGGAGACCAGTGACTGCTCAGTATGTGGACCAGGGAAGGATATGAGGCCTTAACTGCTCAGTATCTGGTCCATGGAATGGTTGAGTCATCTGTAGCTGCTCAGTTTCTAGACGTGGAGAGGTCTGAGGGCCTCTAACTGCTCAGTATCTCAAGCAGGGATGTACTGGCGTCCTCTGAATGCACAGCCAGCTGAGAGGGTTGTTAAATGGCCAGATATATCTGGATGAAGACCGACAGGTGAGCGTATCGATCGAACTTCATCCTATGTCGAGTGACTTCCTCCCTCATCGCTAACCCATGCACGACGTATGTATGTGTGTGTACATTAATGCGCATACTGACTATCGATTTTTGGAAGCCTCATCAACAAGCCAAGATCTTTGGAGCCTTATCAACAAAGCAGAATCTTTGGAAGCCACATAAGGAATCCAGAATATCTGGAAGCCTCATAACAGGTTAGGATTTCTGGAAGCCTCATCAACAGACCAGGATCTTTGGAAACCTCATCAACAAGCCAGGATCTTTGGAGGCCGCGTAAGGAATCCAGAATATCTGGACGCCTCATTACAGGTTAGGATTTCTGGAAGCCTCAGCAACAGACCAGGATCTTTGAAAATCTCATCAACAAGCCAGGATCTCTGAAACGAGCATCAAATACATGTTAAGGACCGTAACATAGACCCCCCAGACATCACTCATAAAGACTCCTCCCCACCTCCGTCGCCACAAACTCCCCGGCCCATATAACACATTCCACCCTTGCATAATGGTCGCTTCTAGGGCGTAACCCACTAGGGCAGCCGTAGGTCGTAGATGTAACAAACGTGTCATTTTTTTCCCCCCATTGAATATGGCTGCGTCAGGGTAATGTAGGCATTATGGCTGCGACAATGACGCAGAGTAGAGGTTATGAATTACGTCAGAGTTCTTACATTACAAAAGGAGGTAAAGACATCTTAAGATATTTATCTGAATATTTCTTCCCCGGTAGAAGCATAAAGAAGGCCTTTTTTCATATTTTCTCTCTCAAAACGGACATAAACACGTTGACTTTACGGAACTTTTCCCGAGAAAGGGGTAACCTACGAGTGTGTCATATTTAACCACAACGCCATCAGGGGTGATGGCCATCTGTAGGTGCTACAATATGGTGACACAAATGTGAAAGACAACGATGGAAGAAATTGTATATCTATGCCAAATGGAATCTGCAACTCGTATCACAAACTGCACAGGAGAGGAATGTGGCGTCGTCGAAAAACATGAGTTTAGGCAGAAGTTCTCTGGTCCAGCTCACACGCGATAACTAGAAGAGGTACGAGGGCAGGAGGAAGGCTCGTGTGGGGACCTGTACTGTAGACCAGCTTGGTATCGGGACCAGGAGCTGTTGGAGAGCTTTAGACCATTTTGGTATATCGACCAGGGGCAGGCTGGCAGCTTCGGCCAGCTTAGTACCCCGACCAGGGAAGAACTAGGAGCTATGACCCAGCCAGAAATTTGTACCAGGAGAAGGAAAAGGGGTAACCACTCATCTACCTCAAGACCTGGAGTCTGGAAAGCCCCATCTAGCTATGAATCTGGCTCAGGGGAAGGTTGAAGGAAGCTCTTGTTTCCTTCCTACAGACCTGTAGGACGTGAGCTGTTGAAGTACGCCAACAGTGAACCAGAATTTCCTTTCTACAGTCACTCTCACTTCCTTGGATAAACATGTGTCAGTTTTTGGAACTATTGGTCAAAGACAAGACACCCTGTTGTACTGGAGAGCTTCCTATGACACTATGGTCTTCGGTAGGATTAAAACCCACAGGTCCATCCTCAGCATTGTCAGTCGATAATTCCCTCTTGGCAGATAATATTTGACGATCGTCGAGCTATTAAGGCAAGCAGGTGACACTAACCCTAATTCCAGCCCAACCTAGTACTTCTGCCCAAAGTGCCAAACCCTCATCACCAGAAGGCATTACTCTGCCAGATGCTCCAGCTGTCTTCAGAGGCATCACCTCCATTGCATATCACTCTCGTCCATTAAGACCTACTCAGAGGTTCTAGACCTGCAGTTGCCACTCGCATACGATCGTCAAGAACTACCACCTACACCTTACACTCCCAGCATAAGCACCCAACACAAGCATTGGCACAATATACATTACTCCATCAAGCACAAACTACCTTTAATACAACACACAACCCCAGTCACACAACAATCTATCTGTTAACTACAGTGACATTAAACACAAATGTAGCCAAGCGAGAGCCACTCAGAAGGCTTCACCTTCACTATCCTTCAGCTCTGCAACAGAGTACTCCCAAGGAGCAGTTCTCTCTTCAACCTTCTTCAATCTCCTCCAACATGACCTCCTAGCCCACCACGCAGACTACAGTGTAAAAGTCCCCTAATATGCAGATGACCTCAGACCCATATCACAACACCATCACGCTACCCAAGCAACACCATTCATGCAACAGTACCTCATGCAAACAGAACATTGGCTTACTTAGAACGAAAGGTCTGCATCAGGATAGAGTTGCATCGTCTCCCTCTCAACATCCTCCCAACAACCAGTTCGGTCAACCAATCGACAAAACTCCAGCCATACTGGACGTCACATGTGACATACACGACATTCACTCCCCCTTCATCACAAACATCAGCACAAAAGCCATATATAAACCAAACACCATCAGAAACACTCACTAGTACCAGATTTGAACATCCTCTACAAAGAATTCACTTCAGTAAACACTGAACTATGTCTCATCTGCCTTGGTCATCCATCCTGTCAAAAAACAAATATAACAAAGCCGCAGACCATCACAAACCATGATAGTCAGAATAATCACCGGTTCCCTGACGATCGCAAACATTGAACACCCTCACAACGAAACAGAAAACACTTGCAATACAATCTCACTTCAATATGCTCAGCAGTCAGTTCTTTACAACAGCCCTGCACCCCTCCCATCCAAAACCACTCCATAAAAAACATATCCCTACCTCGCACTTCAGTAACTTATACTTACAGATCCCCCTCCCCTTTCCCAAACAAACACGATATTGACACATCGTAATAACCCTCACGACCCATTCTTAAACTCCGCTTCACCAGACATACACCAATCTGAAACTACGGTCCCCAGGTATGTACGAGTCATACTTTTCCGCCTGTCCACTGGACACCACCCAGCTCTCCAACATTACAAACACCGGTTCAAACGTATCACAAGACCCCTATACACCGAAGGCACTCAGCACTTAATCCTCATTTGTGCTTACCCAAGAAACATACACACATCACCGAACTTCTCGACTTGTGGGCACGCCCGGTGGGCAAGGCTGGGTTCCTGAGCGCTGCGGGAGCTCCACAGAAGGGAACCCTAGAACAGGAGGGTAAGGGAAGTTAAGGTTATATGTACATATTTTTTTTTTCTTGTTTGTCTAGCACTTCTCAAGTGACATATGAAAGAGTCTGTGACTGAGGCAGGAACTACAAGTGCTGACACTCCTACCTACTGTATACATTAAGATCCTTTCTTATTTACACTGTAAATTGAAACATTTCCCTCTCCTCCATTCGTGGCCAACCAACAGAGCCACATTAGGAGTGTGAGGCGTGCGCCTGGTGCTGTCAGTCTGCCAGGCAAATATGCGAGGATTTTCGCGTCTGATCCACCAATCATTTCAACATTTACATATTCACTTTGTAGTGTAGCTTTACAGGGAAATCATTTCATATGTGATACTGGAAATTAAAAAGGATTAAAAGCTTCTGATGATAGATCAACTCAAATTTTCTTTCCTCCAGTTCGTAGCTTGATTCCCTGTGCCAAAAATTACGCTGAGTTACAACATCAATAAGACTTTTACGAATAAATCTTTTACTATTAAGACTTTTTACTAATAAGACTTTTCTGCGACATTATATAAAAACGTACACCAAATATGCTTCAGCATTGTTTACGTATCACAATAAAAAATTCCCTTTGAGTGATTAGACCCTGAATGAGTTAGAAAATGCTTTCTATATGTTCTTTCAAAAAATTTCATTTGCATATGTATACATCTATGCTTACTCTTTTTCCCTACGTTAGAGGGGTAACGCCAGGAACTGACAAAGAAATGGCCTTATTCTCTCTCATCCATTCTTTAGCCGACATGTATAATGCATAGAAACCGCAGCTCCCTATCCACAACCAGGTCCCATAGACCTATCCATGGTTTCCTCTGACCACATCACAAGCCCTGGTTCAGTTCAATGACGGCACGTCGCCCCTCGTATACCACATCACTCCCATACTCTTCATTCATGCACGCCTTTCAAATTCTTGCATGTCCAGACTCAGATAAGTCAACGCTTCTTTCACTCCATCCTTTCGTCTCGATCTACTACTACCCCACCCACCTTGCTCCCTCCACATGTAAATCATTTTAGTCAATCTCTCTTCGCTCATCCTCTCTAAACGTCTAAATCATTTCAGCATACCCTATTTAGCTTTCTCATTCATACTCTGCTTCCTACCACAACCTCTCTCTTCACTGTCATTCCTTCCACGATCAACCCTCCTTACGCCAAATATCGTACTCAAGCACTTTATTTCCAATATATCCAATCTCTTCCGTTCTTTTGCATTCATGGCAAAAAAGAAAAAACTCGTGCCTATACAGCACCGTTGGGGTATATAAATAAGGCACCAAACACACGTTTTCAGCATACATCCTTCACACATCAGACAAGCTACGTCATATATCTATAAATTCTTTAACACTCTTTCTCTCCAAAACTACACTTTTCCCTCTCCAGTTCCTTCCTTCGTCTCTCTAACCACCCAGTAAAGTGATGCTACCAATCATACCCATCTTTGCCCCTACATAGAATGGCTTCTTCTTCTTCTACGTATTCCACAAGACACCCAGGACTCTTGCCCTCTTACCCACCCTATGGCTCACTCATCTCCCATGGCTCCATCTGCTGTCACGCCCACAACCCAGCTATCTAAGGCACTCAACTCCCTACAAGTCTTTCCCATTCACTCTCACACTCAAACCAACCTGTTTCGCCCGCTCAAACTGCGACACCAGTTTCTGCAGTTTCTCACTTGAGTCTTACAAAGACATATCATCTGCAAACAGCAACTGACCGACTTCTCAGATGCCCCAGCCTCCCAAATACCACAGATCCCCCCCCCCCTCCAACACCTCCCTTTCATTCCAAGACCCTCGCTTTTACCTCCCTCACCATCCCAGCTATAAGCAGATCAAACAGCCATGGTGACATTCACACAACGTAGATGCAGACACTCACCTCCACCTGGAACCACTCACCCTCCTCTCCTCTTAGTCTCACACATTTTCTGTTTATTGTCATTTCATGTTATCCTCCATATTTCACTTGCTTCTTAAAGAGATTCTTTCCCCATTTCCTAATGGTAAATATTATCTGGAAGGCCAGCAGACCATCCTGCTCTCTTCTCAACAGAGAGAAGCAACCAGCCAGATCATCGTCTTCAAGACCGTCATGAAATAAACTTGCGATAGATCATTCGATCTCTTCCTTCACGCGCGAACACTCTTTGCATCATCCTTTTTCCAGCGCCACTAGGGATCGAAGCACATGCTTCTAACTCTTTTTTCTTACCGTTTTACCACTTCTTCCCTCACTCCCTCCCTCACTCCCGACCTCACTCCCGACCCCATCTCACTTTCAAACACTCGCCTATGGCGGTCGGAAAGGCTTAGCGGATCACTCAGGGAGATATGAGCGCTGGTGGGGATAAAACTATTATTGCTTCTGGTCCACCACCACCACTACCAGCAACCGCTTCTGTTGGGGGAGCAGTGAAGCGACTGCAGCCGGAGTTGAGGGCATGCATCGTAACCCATGTCTATGAGTGACGTGTGGGAGTATGAATGAGTGACGACTCGCAGTGTGAGGTGGTGGTGAGTGACGGCTTCTAGAAGCCCGTCATGAGGACACAAAAACAAAAATGTAAATGAGTAACGGGATAGATCTCCGGCGGCCGGACTCTGGTGTGACTTCCCAAGTCAGGCGCGAGAGACCTTTGCTCAGGTTAAGTCATTAATCAAACAGAAAATAATGAGCCGAAGTTTGCAAACTTTTGAACCTTGAGTGACTCAGGGTATGAGTGGCAGGACTCATGGGCTACACTCGGGCTCTCACTCACCAGAGTGTCCTCCAGACTTTGGGTGGAGCTACATCATAACTTTTTGTGGGGAAAGTTTTAACAAACACGGTTATGTTCCGACATTACAGAACACAGTACATGAAGCTATACATAAGACTCCTCTCTCTCTCTCTCTCACACGGTGGTGTAGCGGTTAGCGCTACTGACCCTGATTCCTGGGCGTGGCAGCCGGCCCACACTCAACCCAGGCGTTCCTCCTCCCTAAGGGCTGGTCGATAAATGGGATCCAGACTGGGGTGTGTATGTGTGTGCATACACATAAGAGACATGATACATACGAAAATAATTAAGGTTAAAAAACGGGGCAACAAGACTGCAAAAGCTCTCTCCCCGTAACACGCAAATAGTAGTCACACTCAGCACCTAAAAAAAAGAAGCGAAAAGAGTTGATGGAGAAGGTCTAGAGGAGGGCAAGAAAGATGGTACCGGCATCAAGAGAGCTGGGTAATAGGGAAAGGCTGGAAGCCTTAAACTTTACCCACCATGGAAGAGAGAAGAGTGAGAGGTGACCTGATCACAACCTTTTAAACTTTTATACTAGACTGATGGTGCAAACAGTGAACAGTTCTTCGAACAACACAGGCATAGAACGACTAGAGGATGTCATATGATATCAATCAAGAAATTTTTTCAAGAAGACATAAAGAAGCGCTTTTACAGGAGTTGTGGATGAATAGGACAGACTGGCTAAGGCCATGCTTAATTCTGACACCATACATAAATCTAAGAAGTTGTATAATTGTAGAGAATGGTCAAGCATGCTTCTTATAAGTCCACAATGCAACTAATTTCTTTAGGCTTGCAATGTTACGGTGAAATCCTAGCAAATGCCTCGTCACCCTCTCCCTCATCAACCGGAACTCAACCGCACAATCTCCACCAACTCCAACCACCACCGCCAACGCAATCCTCCAACACTGAAACCACAGCTGCTGCTGCCGCCCTCGAGGTATCATGCTTGTGAACATCAGTCAACACAGTTCAGGAAATCATTTTCGTATCCTACAGTCCAACTGGTAATCTATAATCTATATATCTACAGTTTACAGTAGTTCCCTACCCATCTACAGCTACTGTATAGTCCTAGCTGATAATACAGCAGATGTATCTACAGAGAGATATATCTGTTGCTTGATCTTAAAGAAGTATCTTTTCTTACTTATTTTTGTCTGTGAAACTTTACTCGAGGAAAATATGTTTTATTTACCCTGGGAAATTATATTTCATGTACACTGGGAAATCATGTTTTATTTACACTGGGATATTATGTTTTGTTTACCCTGGAAAAATATAATTCATCTATCCCGAGAAATTGAATTTCATTTCATCAATGCTGCCATGGAAAGGAGAGAAGAGGGAGTTTATAAGTAATTAATAAAGTTGTCGACACTTTCAAAGGCAGAAAAATTACTTTTGAAAAATCTAGCTCATGGTACGAAAAGAGTTTTCAACTGTTTCACAAAATTTTGTGATTTATGAAGTCTTTCGTTTTTTTTTTTTTCGTTTCTTTAGGTATTTTGCCGCTTGGAAGAAAGTTTGACCTTGGCTAAAATTGGTTATGATTTTGAGGATAACACAACCCTTGTATTATGCTTCCTAACACACCTTCTATAATCCTAACACCCATTTCATAATACTTCCTAACACTCCATATACCAGTTCATGTGTTGGAGATAATGTTGGTGATGGTGGTGGCTTTGGAGGAGATGGCGGTAATATTGGTGTTGCTGCTGCAAGGGCTTCGTCTCCCTTCTCACAAGTCTGGAGACGTCAGGTCAAGTCACACAACAGAAAGAAATATTCACAGCTTCGTCTCTAGGGATGCTTTAAAGAGCTAATGCCGGACTTTTGTGAGGTTGGCTTGAGTCTCACGGGTATGAGGCTGTGATAACTGATGAATTATGAGACTGTGGTGATATCTGACAGTGCACAGATAAGTAAGTAACTCCTCTGTGGCAAAAAAGATATACAAACAGATACTTCTCCACAGAACAACAAATAAAGAAATTGAAATCATTCCAGACAAAGTTTATAAAGTTTGTAATTATGAACGACGTAAGAGTTTGGACAATTTCTAATTATGAGTGACTAACTCGGAGACTGTAATTAGGTGTATTAGTTCTAAAGTGGCTGCTAATTACTCTCTCTCCTTTTCTGTGGGCTCCAAGCTAATTTCTTTGGATAGACGAGATAAAACCGATCAGACACAAAAGACAATTGCGTGTTTACAAGGACACAAAAATGCACAAATACACACACACACACACACACACACACACACGGACACACACATAGAGGCATACATAAACTCACTCATACATGCATACATGTATATTTACGTACGTACGTTTAGACATACATAATATATACATACATACAGACGTACGTGTGTGCGAACATATATTCATAATACATACATACATGGACACACCAACGAAACAGACATATGTACATACACATTTAGATGCTCCCACAAACGCAGACACATACACACACGCGCAAGCAAGCACACAAACGAACAAATACAATAAAAAACACAGACATAAAAACATGAATATAACACACACACACACACACACACACATCAGATTGTAGCGCCAGAGAGACGTGCCGAGACAGCTCCGTATTTGAGTGGAATTTTAGTAATAACTACTGCATTCTGGAATTACCATTATCATCAAGGGAGATA
>JAYMFT010170452.1:0-12241 GCA_038088735.1 Panulirus argus | reverse complement strand
TTTTCTCTTTCCAGTGTGGTGATCGAGGATATATACATATATATATATATATATAAAATCATAAAAAAATATTAAATCATTCCAAATGGGAAAAAAAGTAAAAGTTCGAGTGATTAGAATATAATAAAAGTAATGAAAATTGAACCAGAAACAATGCTTAGGAATTCAAAGGTAAAGAAACTTCCTACAAAGTAAACGAGGAATAAGATTGGCACAGCACATGTAAACATGATGCAGATATTTAAAATGACAGTGTCTAAAAACTTAAGGCATCATAAGGTTATATAAATATAAGATATACTGGAATATGAAATTAGCTATTTTCATGATTTTAACACATTTTTTCATTTCATTAGACTTTCAGGACATCAAACAAGCTAAAAGACCTCTAAAAATTGAGGACAGTAAATGTGTAAAGATGTTTCAGGATATCAGTACTGAGTATAGATTTAATCTTCATTTATACAATGGTTATAAGCACTTAGGGTGCTCTACTACAGAAGTAACAATGTATAAAACTACTACAATGAAGTTCTCTAAATAAGTATAAAACGGTGATAGAATACTTAAACTGACTGCCTACAAATCTTAGTACTGATGTTATAAAAATCCTAAAGATTAAACTTGAGCTTAAGCTGTGCCAAAGTCCACTCAGTGACATTTAACTCTGCTAGATCCTGTGGCCGTTCAGATAAAGCTAGTTGGAGCTTCTCCAGAAGTCGACCCCATGCCCATCGCTCCTCTCCACACACTAATGTCACACTCAAGGTAAATCTAAAAGAGAACCAAAGGAAAAATCCAGTAACTCCAGAGTCGTTTCCTTTTACACCTTAAAATAAAGAGAAAAATTATGTGAAGATTGCTTAGAAACAGATTTACACTTCATTAATTAACATTTGCAAAATTAATGTTCCTGCACTCTCACATATATTTATGCATACAAATACCTCCCTGACCTGTATACTCAAATGTCCACCCATTCTTCTGTCAAAAATTCCTTACCTCATCGATAATAATATTAATACAAAAGTGCTTCCTTCCTCCTAAACCCAAACAATGCCCAACTCTCCAAAAATTAGATTTTTTTGAAAACTCACAAGTGACAGGCTTTTGTTTAGGTTACAGGAGAGAGAAAAAGAAAAAAATGCCATTCCAGGCTGTGGGCAATTTGTCTGAGTGGTGTGAATAACGATATATGATTTTTCTCATAAAAAAACAGAAGAAATCCTACACAGAGACAAAAATTCCAAGTTTGGGAGAATCCAGTCCAAATTTTTTGAAGGTAAAGTTTCTTCTAAATTCCAGAATACATCCCAATCCTGACACCCTTACACATCAATCAGTTTAAATGTAAAAGAACATTCTGTAAAAACTGCTATTTATCATCTTACTGTTTCTAATCACCATGCTGAAAAATTCTTGGCCTCCTTCTCGTTTGTGAGTGAGTGTATGTGTGAGTAATCTTGTACCTACTTGTACTGCTCAGGGAGGGAGTTTTACTCTTATAGATCCTCCTCTCTTCAACATTCTCTATAATTATATAACCTCTTAAATCTATGTATGCTGTCTGCATTAACCAAGTAATCAGTTTTTCTGTTCCATTCATCTACAACTCTTAAACTATTAAAGTATTTCTTTTAATCATTTCTAACAAATTTCTAAACAAATTTCACATTTTCTCCTCTGGTTGCTCTATTCTCACACCAAACACATCTATCGAAGAACTGTTATCTGTCCACACCGTCAATCTCATTCAAATACTTAAAGGTTGTGATCACGTTACCCCTTACTCTTCTCTTTTCCAAGCTGGGAAAATTTAAAGCCTCTAGCCTCTCCCTGTATCTCTTTTTTTCCATTTATGATTGCCATTTCCTGCATTAGCAAGGTAGTGCTAGGGAAATAAAAAAAAAAAATCCACATCTGCTCACATCCATTCTCTAGCTATCATGTGCAACGTATTGAAACCACAGCTCACTATCCACATCCAAGATCCACAGACCTTTCCCTGGTTTACACCAGATGCTTAACATGCCCTTGATCAGTCCAATGACAGCATGTTCACCTCAGTATACCACATCATTCTAATTTTCTCTACTCCTTACTCCCCTTTCACCCTCCAGCAAATTCAGGCCTCAATTGCTCAAAATCTTTTCCTATCTATCCTTCCATCTCCAATTTGGTCTCCCCATTCCCCTTGTTCCCTCCAGTTCTGACACATATATTCTCTTTGTCAACCTTTCCTCACTTACTCTCTCCATATGGCCAAACCATTGCAGCACACCGTCTTCAGCTCTCTCCAAATCGCACTTTTACCCCTATGCCTCTCTCTTACCTTTTCATTACTTACTTACTCAAATCACTTCATAACTCATACTGTCCTAGAACATTTCATTTCCAACACATCCACCCTCCTCAGCACAGCCTTATCTACAGTCAATGCCTCACATCCATATAATATTGTTGGGAATACTATAACTTCAAACATAACCATTTTTGCCCTCCCAGATAATGCCCTTTTCACACATTCTTCAGCACAAACAGAACCTTCATCCCACATCCACCCTATGACTTACTTCCACTTGCAAGTCCACCCCCAGGTATCTATATCACTTTACTTCTTCAAAGTTTTCTCCATTCAAACTCACACCCCTCCTAACCTGTCCTTCAACCATGCTGAACCTAATAACCTTGCATTATTCACATTTACTCTCATCTTCCTCCTTTCACACATTCTTTCAAACTTAGTCACCAATGCTGGACGCTTCTCACTTTAATATGCCATCAGTGCTGTATCATCAGCAAACAAGAACTGACTCTCTTCCCAGGCCCTCTTATCCCCCAGAGACTTACCCCTCTCTCCAAGACTCTTGCATTTACCTTCCTCATTATCCCATCCATAAACATATAAAACAACCTTGGAAACATCAAATACACCTGCCATAGACCAACCTTCACTTGGAACCATTTACTCTCCTTTCTTCCTGCTCGCACACATGCCTTACACCCTTGATAAAAACCTCTCACTGTTTCCAGCAGCTTTCCTCCCACAGTGTATATTCTTAATACCTTCCATAATTTAAAAACCTCTCACTACTTCAAGCAACCTTCCTTCCACAGCATAAATCATTAAGACCTTCCATGAGGCATCTCAATCAATCCTGCTGTTTGCTTTCTCCAGATCCATAAATGCCATAGACAAATCCATTTGTTTCTTTAGGTATTTCTCACACACACACTCTTTAAAGCAAACACCTGATCCACACATCCTCTACCACTTCTGACACCACACTGTTCCTCCCCAGTCTGATGCTCTGTACTTGCCTTCATCCTCACAATCAATACCCTCCCACATAACTTATCAGGTACACTCAACAATCTTGTACCTCCTCAGGTACCTAACCATGATCCATACATACAATGAAAATCCTTACCAACCAATCAACAACACAGTCAACTCCTTACTTACAAAATTCAACTGCAATATCATCCACTCCAGCCATCTTGCCACATTTCATCTTTACCTATGTCTTTCACCACTTCTTCTATCTTGACCAAACCACTCTCCATCTCTCTCATTTTGCATACCACCCCGACCCAAACACCCTGCACCTGCCACCCTTTTATTAAACACATTCAACGCTCCTTCAAAATACTAACTCCATCTCCTCCTCACTGCATCACAACCTGTTACCACTTCCCATTTTGCCCACTTCACTGAAGTCCCCCCCCCCCTTTTTTTTTTCCCCACATTATCAACCTCCTTCCAAAACATCATTCTCCCTTAAGTTTACTGATACTCAATCAACACAACTCTCATTTGCCCTTCCTCTTGACCTCCTACTACTTTCTCTTATACATCCCCTAATCATCTGCACTCCTTCCTTGTTAGTAGTACCCAAACATATTTCTTTTCTCTTTCATTAGCACCTTCATTTCTTCATTCCACCACTCACTATCCTTTCCATGCATGCTACATGTATCTCTCGCACTTGCCAACAGTGATTCCCTAAATACCTTCCATTCCTAACCCACTCCCCTTGCTTAATTTACTCTCACCTTTTGCCATTCTACACTCAATCTCTCTTGGTATTTCTTCAAACAAGTCTCCTTCACAAGCTCTCTTACTCTTACCACTCTCTTCTCACAAAAATTACTTCCTCTTTTCCAAAAACCTCTACAAATCTTCACCCTCATCTCTACAAGACAGTGATCAGACATCCCAGCAGCTGCCCCTCTCAACAAATTTACACCCAAAAGTCTTTTACACACCTATCAATTAATATGTAATCCAACAATGTCTACCGACCATCTCCTACTCACATAAGTATACTTGTGTATGTCCCTTTTTTTAAATCAGGTATCCCCAGTTACCAGTTCTTTTTCAGTGAACAACTCCACAAGCTGTTCACCATTTCCATTCATAATAATGACTAACAATGCGCCCTAATCATACCCTCAGCTACCACATTACTCACCTTGTTCGAATCACCCATCACAAGTATCAGGTCTCTTACATCACACCAGCTAACAAACTCACTCAGCTGCTCCCAAAACACTTGCTGCTCAGGATCTTTCTTCTCATGGTCTGGTGTATAACCACTAATAATCATTGGAGAATCAGTAATGGCTGCATAGTGAGTCAGCACCTCAGTGGATGCCAAGCTGAACTCCTATGACCCAGGTAGCTGTCTTTTCTTTCTGTCTCAAGCCACATGTCAACTGCTGGTATTTTGTCAAGAAACATACAATCTCTCCTTGTCATGCTTAACACTTGACAATAGTTAATTCACACAACTAATTCTTCCTGATCCTTGATTTTTCTGTGGTGAAAGCTATGCACTTGCCTTGCCTTTTGGCAAAATGGTATGAGGAACAGATAGAAGTAGTAGGTGGGAACATTAGACAGGAGCATTAGGTACAAACATTAGGTAGAAGTAGGAGGCAGGAACATTAGTCGGGTGCATCAGGCAGAAGCAGAAGGTTGAAACATTAGATAGACACATTAGGTTATAAAAGTTGATGGGAACATTAGGCAGAAGCTTCTGTAAACACAGCACCTGATATACCCTCTGCCAATGGCCTACTAAGGGAGAGGCACTAAAAGCTAAGAAGTGGCAGTGAAGTTCACCAGTTATGGTGACCCTTTTGCTGTGGCCACCCCCTCTAGGGGGTTTCCAAAGGCAACAGGTGTCAGAGATAGATACATACATAGATATATAGATGGATGGACCACCTACCTCTCGCCATCAACTTTAAGTTTTACCTACATCAGTTGAAAATTTACTTTCTTACACTTTTTCACATAGTTCCACAACTCCGGTTTCAGAAAGAGTGTTACTCTTTCCATAGCTCTTGTTCTCTCACCAACCCCTGACTTTACTCCTACAACATTTCCAAACCATTGTTCCCCTTCACCCTTGAGCTTTGTTTCTCTCAGATACTGAACAGCACATTTTTTTTTCCTTAAACATACTACCTATCTCTCCTCGCTTCTCAGTTACAGCCACACATTTATACCCCCTTGCCTGAGCCTTATCTTTCTTAATTCAGGTACAATATTTGTTGCCCTCCTCTGGACCTTCTCTATAAGTTCTCTGTGCTTCTTTAGGTTATGGTGACCAAACTTGAGAAGCATATTCTAGTTCTGGCCTTATGTAATATAAGAAAAGCTCGTTAATTATTTTCTTAACCATATACATATAGGTTATTCTGATATTTGCCAAAAGAGAGTTTGTTTGCACTCGCCCTGCCTTTTGGTAAAATGGTAGGAGCAATAGATAAAAGCAGTAGGTAAGAACATTTAGGCAGGAGCATTAGGTAGAAGAAGTAGGTAGAGACATTTGGTGAGAGCATTAGATAGACACATAAGGCAGAAGCCAGTAGGAACATTAGGTAGGAGCCTCTGCACTAGAGTTGCCCTCTGACAGGGGCCTGTTAAGGGTGAGGCACTAAAGGCTAAGAAGTAGCACTGGAATTCAATAACTATGAAGACCCTATTACCATGGCCACCCCCTTGAGGGAGCTCCAGGAGGGAACAGGCACCAGAGATACAGATAGACAGATAGATAGACAGAGAGTTTGCCTCCCTAACTATTCTCTTAATATGGGACTCTGGCAACAGGTTAGGGATGATGTCAACTCACAAGTCATTCTCACAAACAGAATCCTGAATCTTATTTCCTGCTAGATAATAATCATATTGAGGCAGTCTTTCATTTTTGCTCATGTTGAATTTCATCAACAATGTTTCAGACCAATTTTGGAGTCTGTTTAGGTCCCTTTGTAAGCTGATGCAATCCTTCTTACTTTTCCCTTCCTTTATGATCTTTGCATCATATACAAACATATTCAAGTAGGAGTCCATGCCTTCAGCTAAGTAACTTACGCAGATCAAGAATAGTAAATGCCCCAGAACTGAACCTTGTGGCACTTCACTTTTCACCTCAACCCCTATGGAGAGGGCTACTTTAATGCGTCCTTGGTTCTCTCTCACTGAGATAATCTTCTATCCATTGAAGGAGTTCCCTCTTATTCCTGCTTGGTAATGCAACTTTTTAATCAGCCTCCCTTGTGGTAAAGTGTCAAATACTTTCTAGTTGTCCAGATACAGACAGTTCAACCAGCCTTCCCTTTTGTCCAGGAATAAATTCACTCTCGTAAAACTCATGAGATCTGTCATACATGACCTCCTTGTCCTAAAACCATACTGTCTCTCACTTAGGAAATTTCTCCTCCATAGAAAGTCATGTATTGTGCCACTGCATAAAGGCAAGGGGATAAAGGTGAATGTTCAAACTACAAAGCTATAAGTAAGTTAAGTGTACATGGATGTACAGGAGAGTAGTGACTGAGAGAGTGGAGGTAAGTGCACAGCATCAGGTTGGGGAGGAAGTGTAGTTTCAGTAGTAGAGGATGGGTGGATTAGGTCTTTGCTTTTATGAATGTGTGAGAGAAGTACTTAAGGAAACAGACGGATTTGTATGTGGCATTCATGGATCTGGAGAAAGCATATGATAGGGTTGATAAAGATGCCTTATGGAAAGTCTTAAGAATATATGGTGAGGGCAGAAAGCTGCTAGAAGCAGTGAGAAGTTTCTGACTTGTGTACAAGTAGGAAGAAAGGACAATGAATGGTTCCAAGTGAAAATTGGTCTGTGGCAGGGATGTGTGATGTCACCATGGTTGCATAACTTGTTTATGGTTGGGGTGGTGAGGGAGGTAAATGTGAGAGTCTAGCAAGGAGGGGCAAGTCTGTTGTCTGTAGGGGATGAGAGAGGGCCTGGGAAGTCAGTCAGTTGCTGTTTTTTTTGGTGATGATACAACACTGGTGGCTGATTCAAGTGAGAAACTGCAGAAGTTGGTGACTGAGTTTGGAAAGGTGTGAAAGGAGGAAGTTGAGAGTAAATGTGAATAAAAGCAAGGTTATTAGGTTCAGCAGAGTTGAAGGAAAAGGTAGTTGGTGTGTGAGTCTGAATGGAGAAAAATTGGAGGGAGGGAAGTGTTTTAGATACCTGAGAGTAAACATGGCAGTGAATGGAACCATGGAAGTGACTCAAAGATTGGGTGAGGCGGTGAAGATTCTGGGGCACTGAGGAGTATGTGGAAAGAGATCATTATGTGAAAGGGCAAAAATGGGTATGTTTGAACATATGGTAGTCCCAGCAGTATCATATGGATGCAGAGTATGGGCTATAGATAAGACTGTGAGGAGGAGGATGAGTATGTTGGAAATGAAATGTTTGAGTACAATATGTGATGTGAGGTAGTTTGATTAAGTTATGAAAGAATAAGGGAAAGGTGTGGTAATAAAAAGAGAATGGTTGAGAGAGCAGAAGAGGATGTGCTGAAATGGTTTGGACATGTGGAGAGAATGAGAAGAAAAACGGACAAAAAGAATATATGAGTCAAAAGAGAAGGTAAATTAGAAGATCAGCAAGACCAAATTGGAGATGAAAGGATGGAGTGAAAAAGGTTTTGAGCAATTAGGGCTTGAAGATGCAGGAGGGTGAAAGGCATGCATGGGATGGAGTGAACTGGAATGATGTGGTATATAGGGGTCAATGTGCCATCAATGGACTGAACCAGGGCATGTGAAGCATCCAGGGTACACTATGGAAAGGTCCTTGGGCCTGGTTGTAGACAGGAAGTTGTGGTTTCGGTGCATTACACATTAAGCAAGAAATTGCATGAGTGGATGCAGCCTTTCTTCATCTGTTCCCAGCACTATCTTATTCATGTGGGAAATGGTGATCAAGTATAAAAAAAAAAGTCACCCACTTGAGTACATGGCTGTAATTACCTTTTTGTACAAGGAGGGTGTTTTACACTCATAGAACCCCATCTCTTGAACATTCTCTATTATCATACATCTTAAATTTATGTATGCTCTCTACATTAATCATGTCCACAATCATTCTATTCCATGCATCCACCACTGTTACACAAAACTATTTCTTTGCATCATTTTTTACAAGTTTACAAGTTTCTTCATTAATTTCACATTATGTCTTCTGGCTGCTGTATCCCTACATCTCTTGAAGAACTAGTCACTATCCATGTTGTCTATCTGTTTTAAAAACTTAAAGGACGAGCTCAGGTCACCCTTCATTCTTCTCTAGCCTTTCCATGTAACTTAGCTACCTTAATTCTGGCACTATCTTTGTTGCCTTTCTCTGGACATTCTCTATATAAGATCTCTGAGCTTCTTTAGGTGAATGACCAAATATAGGAAGCATATTCTACTTTTGGCTGTAGGTAGGATATGACTAGCATGCTGGATATTCACTTAGTCATATACTTGGTTATTCTGATATTTGCCAGCATACAGTCTGTCTCCTTTTTCTCCTAGTATAGAACTCTGGTGACAGGTCAGGGACAATGTCAACTCGCAAGTCCTCCTCACACTTACAATACTAAATCTTATTTCCAACTAGATAATAATCATACTGATACCTTTTTTCACTTCACCCATCCTTATCACTTTACATTAGCTTGGGTTGAATTTCATCAAACATGTATCAGACTAACTCTGGAGTCTGTTTAGCTCACTTTTTAAGCTAATCCTCGCTTTTCACTTTCCCCATGATGTTTGCATCATCTGCAAACATATGCAGATAGGATTCCATACCTTCCAGCAAGTCAGTTACACAGATCAAGAAGAGCACTGGTCCTAGAACTGAACTTACAGCACTCTGCTTGTCATCTTGACCCAATTGAAAAAGACTTCTCTAACATGTGTCCTTTGTTCCCTCCCAATGAGATAACACTCTATCCAATGAAGGATTTTTCCCCTTATTCTTGCCTGGGGACCTAATTTCTTAATTATCCTCCCATACATGACAGTGTCTAATGCTTTCTAGCAGGTCAGATATAAACAGTCCACCCAGGCTTCCCTTTCATCTAGGACTAAGTTCACTCTCTCACAGAACTCTAAGAGGTATGTTACACAAGACCTGCTTTCCTTAAAACCATGCTGTCTCTCACTTAGGTAATTTCTCTTCTGTAGAAAGCCATCCACTTGCTTTCTAATAATCTTGTTCAGAACCTTACACATCACACTTGTTAGTGAAGCCAATCTGTATTGCAACACCTGTTCCCGGTCTCCTTTTTTGCAAACATTTTTTAATAGTGACCAACAAGGCACATGCATATATCATGCCCCAATCAGGGCCATCTCTGGACAAAAAAAGAAAAAAAAAAAAAAAGAGAGAGAGAGAAAAAGAAATTAATGGGGCTTCTGCAAGATTTTGTAGACCTCACTCTTAAGGAAAGATTATACAAAAAGGGAAAAACAAAAGAAGGAAAAGAATTCTACAGTTTAGCTGTTTGCGGGAAGAGAGATGTATCCTAATTGCCAATCCTCGAATTTGATGTTTGCCCTCTTCCATTCCCTTCCCATCTTGCCTTTCTCCAGTGACATCTTGAACTGTATTTCAAGTGGCTTATCTATCTTTCCTTCCTTATTATCACATACTCCCTGGGTAAGACAGGTGAGATCTAACCAGTTTTGTAAGCTTTATTTCCACGACTCCAACAGTATCAGGTGCTCTCTCCATTACATGATCCTTGAATTCCAGCTTCTACCACTAATAATCTATCATTTAAATTCATTACTTTCAATCTGACATTACCATCTCCAAACAAACCTGCCCTCTCAGCAGTGCTGGTGAGCCTGCCCCATCCTCTTGTCATATGTGGTATCTCCAGTTTTTTACCATACTCTTAGCTTTTCTCCCTCTCATCCTTTGATTTATAACATCTGAAGAATATCCCACTGAATTCCAACCTGCTTTAAGATCTTTAGCTTTCCTTAGAACCTCCTGGCTACATGCTTCAAGTCAAATGTAACCATGACTGATAACCCCCTTATGTCTTGGCTATAATCACCAAGTCTTCTCTTTTTTTTCATAATGGAAACTGTATCTGACAATTCCATAGTATCCAGCAATCATTTAATAAGCATTTTCTCCTCCTTTCCCCTTTCTTCCATATCTGGTACATGATCTTGCTTGCCAAAAATAATCATTGTTTCATGTATATCAAACTCCTGCTTTACTAATCTTTTTAATTTTGGTGCCACCCACTTTTCAGCTAGATCCCTTAGTGTTGAAGTGTCAACCTCTGTGTTTCTGATTTTCTCTTTAATCTCTCTTATGACTAGCAAGTACTGGTCCTGTGTGCTCTGTCCTTTTCTAAACCTTCCATGAACTAACCTATAAACTTCCCTGATTATTTCATCTATAACAGTCCATATTATTCTTTCAAATGCCTCATGTAAATTTCCTTTGTAATTCTGTTTGTATGATGCCAGGTCTATTGATTAGCTGCTGGAATTTCTGCTTCTAGACCTCTCTGCCCACTGCTGGTGTGTGTTTATGTGTGTGTGTGTGTGTGTGTGTGTGTGTGTGCATGTGGGCATGTGTGTGTGTGTGTGTGTGTGTGTGTGTGTGTGTGTGTCAGATAATTTTCTCTTACTGAACAGTTGCTGATGCCCCTCCTTCTGCACTTCTGTGCCCTTTATTTTCAAAAGATTCTGTTTGTGCTTTTGTCATTTCCTATAGCTGAACAGCAGTTGATACTTTTCCTGCACTTCCCTGCCCAATATTGTCAATAGATTCTGCATGCATTTCATAGTCCTTTCCTCAAAATGAACAGCCTCTAGTGCATCTAAAGAAAAAATAGACTTTATTTCCTTTTTGAAGGCTTCACCTTCCATTCTTTGATTCTGTATCTCCTGAATGCCCTCTAGTAAAAAAAATTCTTGTTCATACTCAATTTTATCAATTAAATCTCTTAGTTCCTTTCTCATCTCATGACTCCCTTCACAATCCTTGAAATGTCTCCTCAGTCTTTTCAGCTCCAGCCCTAAATGTGTTACCCTCTTTAACAAATTTGCTTAGCTTCCTCATATATTTGTTCTTGTGTTTTCAATTCCTCTGCTCACTCCTCTGCAGTTCTGGTTTCGATTGACTGGTCTTAGTATATTCCTGTAATTGAGTCCATACTAGACTTTCATGGCTCATGTGCAAGATGTCTTAAATTATCCTATAAAGAAATATAAGTATTAGAAAAAAATATCCTTAAATATGAGAATTTACATCTGTAACTGACAATGAGTGTTGCCTTTTTTTTGTTACATTAAAATTTTACTCCCCTTTTGCAAGTCAGAGCCACACTTTTATGCAGCAACTTGGTTACAACTGTTCACATCGGCAATGTTATCTACTGACTTTCTAACAAATTAGGTATCCTTAAAAGCAAAAAACAAGAAACTGATTCCCTGAAGCTCCTAACACTCCAGCATTCGATTTGAGCTTGGGAAGTTTCCTCTCCCAAACCCTATTCAAACCCTACTCACACACTCAAATTGAATATATAATGCATTTATTGCTCTGGAGCCCCTTACTAGTACATAATAAGCTTCATGAACTTCAGACCCTCTATAATCTTGTGTGCATGTGTGTGTGATTACTATTTGTGATAATATTTGTGTGATATAGGGAGAGAGTTTTACATTCATGTTTCTCTGCCTCTCAACCTTAAGGTGTCTGAATGTGTGTGGATGTAACCAAGATGAGAAGAAAGGAGAGATAGGTAGTATGTTTGAGGGAAGAAACATGGATGTTCTGGCTCTGAGTGAAACGAAACTCAAGAGAAAAGGGGAGGAATGGTTTGGAAACGTCTTGGGAGTGAAGTCAGGAGTTGCTGAGAGGACAAAAGCTAAGGAAGGAGTAGCATTACT
>JAYMFT010170441.1:0-12241 GCA_038088735.1 Panulirus argus | reverse complement strand
CAGGGCATGTGAAATGTCTGGGGTAAACCATGGAAAGGTCTGTGGGGCCTGGATGTGGATAGGGAGCTGTGGCTTCGATGTATTACACACGACAGCTAGAGACTGAGTGTGAGCGAACATGGCCTTCTCGTCCATTTCCTGGTGCTACCTCGCTGACACAGGGGGTGGCGATGCTATTTCCTGTGGGGCAGGGTGGCGTCAGGAATGGATGGGGAGGAGCAAGTAAGAATATGCACATGTGTATTTGCATGTGTATGTATATGTAAGCATATATGTATATGTTGGTATGTATATGTATGTACTGTGCATATATATGCATGTATATGTATATATGTGTCTAAGTGAGTGAATGGATCCATCTTTGTCTGTTTCCTGGCACTACCTTGCTAATGCAGGAAACAGCAATCAAGTATAATAATTTCCATGCAGTTGGAAGTAGCTCAGCAATGGAGCATTTAGGAAGGTTCTGGGTAACATTAGGACTCGTGCATAGAAACTGGTTGTGAGACAATTACAAATTAGACTTCAGAGTTACAAGTAGTGGCTACAGTCTCTTAAATTGCCCACTGTGAGGAAGAAAAGAATGAGACGAGGCTTAAAACAACACTCAAACCTTCTTTATCAAACTGCAAATAATGACTGGGTGCAGTTTTTGAAAGATGCAAATATGGAGCAACACAAATTCATACCAAAAAACTTGTCAAGCATGTAAAGAAGTTCTACAACAAGAGAATTGTGGAGGTATAAAACAAGCAAAGGAAAGAAATTATGAATATACATTACTCAGTGTACTGAATTTTAAATTCATGATAGTGAGAGTTTATGAGATAGATCCCCATGAGTTAAGGAATCTCTCTCTTTACAATATAAGCAGATAATTACACACACACACACATACATTCAATGACATACCCTAAAACCCAAGTGCTTACACACAGAGGAATTAATCTACAGGAGTCAGTGTGTGAGAGAGACTTGAGAGTTGACATCTTCCCTAACCTGATGCTAGAGTCCCACCTTAGGACAATAGCAGAGAAGACAAATTGTCTTCTGGCAACTATCAGAAAGGCATTCAGGAATATGGATAAGGAAATATTCTGAAAGCTTTTCACACTCTACTCTAGACTCAAACTAGAATATACTTCCCAAGTTTGGTTACCATTCCCAAAGAAGCATAAAGAACTAAATACCATTGATTTGGTGTGAAAATACTTGTGCTCTGTAATACTGAGAGAAATAATTTCTTGGATTTCAGTGAAAGATGGGAGTGAGACTGAAACAGAATGTAATGAACATTTGGCTTTTCTGGATCAGTAGTGAAAACACTCCTGTCACCTCATCTTGGCAGATGATATGCCTTACACAGGTAAATGTTACAGTACAAGCAAATAGGAAATCTATGCCTTCATTACTGTATATAAAAAGTGGTGAAGTAGTGTCAATGCATTATAAAAACATTCTGTGCATAAAGTGAAACTAAAACCACAAGTGTACAACTTGCTTTCCACCAGTAATCAAAACACTGCTTAACATTGAAAAGTTGTGCATGTGAAATGGTTAAAAAGCATGCTGCAGTGATGAAATGTAATCAGATAATGAGGACTGTGGATAAATGTGATATGCTGATCAGTTGTATCAAACATGTGAGAAAAATTTTATGATGGTACTTAAAGCAGTTCTTGCATTTGGAGGGCATGTCAATCTTGAATTCATACAATATGAGCCTACAGAAAAGTGGAAATATAACACCATCACTTGAGTCTGGTAAGGCACTTATACATTAGATGGTTACCAGATACTATACAAGCCATGCTATGTGTAGTGGTCAAATAGGTTAACATCATTGATGCTTTATTGAAATTTTTCCTGATCCATGATCCAATACTACCCCTGGAAGAAGACCCACAACTTTGTCACAAGTGTTATATGTGCTTATGTGTACCAAGAAATCATACTGTATGTGTACAGATTGTAAAGTCCCTCTGTATCTACAACAATGTTTTCAAGTATACCTTACCCAGAGAGATTACTCGAGTAACAATGAGTAGGTAATGTGTAATTATGTATGTAAATAGTAATAAGAAACTGACCTACACAATACTTTATATATGAATATAAATACATGTACATGTGAACATAGATAAAATAAAATAAAAGAAAAAAATTATAAAATAAACTTTAAAGAGATGGCATAATTAGAGATAAATTGTAAGCTCAGCAGCACCTTTTGCCCTAAAACTTCATGTCTGACTGGTCATCATGACTGTAAATACAGCTCTGTAATACTGTACCTACTTCACAATGTTAATGTTGACTGGTGATATGGAAAAACATACTGTGTGTACAGATGTAATTTCCCTCGCTGCCTGCAACCATGTTTTTGAGCATATCAGAAACAGAGATTCCTGAAGTGATAGCGCATAGGTGTGTAAACAGTAATCAAAAGCTAGCATATACATTACTTTACATATCTTAACAAATGAATGAACAATTAAACATACACATTGGAAAATGAAATATGAAATTGTAATATAAAATGTTAATGAAGGTGTTTAAAGTATATATTATAGCATAATCAGGGATAAGTTGTATTCCTATCAGCACCAGCCATCCATAAACTTAAAGTCTGATGGTTCATCACTCTTATAAGTTAGGATTTATAATATTGTTATATTCACTTTGTAACAGAAATGGTAATGTCCAGTAGTAATTGTGAAAAGTAATTTTGCTTCCTATTTTTGAAAAGAGATGTACTTCTGGCTTTAAGCTGGTTGCAGTAAAAGGGTTAATTACATAAATAAGGAATATTCAGTTCACAATTTTCAGCATATATTAGATCTAATTTAGATATGCATCATAAATTTGGCCATCTCACATGAATATATGGATCTGATAATGAAAGTTCAGCAGAGTGCAAAAAAGATGGTACTGTACCTGAAATCTGGGTTATTTTGAAAAACTTAAGTGAACAGTGAAACCAGTGAAGAAAGATAAATGAGAAGTTATATTTAAAAGCGAAACAAGAAACATAAGGAAAAAAGAGACAAAATACTGCTATAGTAACAGACTGATAGATGAATGTAATGCGCTAATCTAAGAGGCAGTGAAAACAGAGATACCACAGACATTCTATAAGTTGTGTACTAATAATAATAGGTAAAATCTGGTGCCCCATGAGTGAAGACCTACCTCCCTATACTGCACTTTTATGTAATAACAATCAAGAAATTGCACACTCCCTTTCTCTTTCTCTTTCATTCATTCATTTCACATGATAAGCTCTATAAATAAGTGGTATACTAAGGGAATCTTTTTACATTTTCATAAGGAACCATGTAACATTTAAGACAAAGCTAGTGCACTAACACTTCTGCAATACATTTTTTCAAAACCTAGGTCTATTTTCCTTTTTCTTTATTAGAGTAATAAATGAAACACCCAAATATTAATCAAAATGAATTTTCAATAAATGTGAAAACAGACTTCCAGTACTTCCAGTAAAAGAATGTACATAGATCAATTCTGCATAGCAATTTTAACATTAAGACACTAAACCAGTCAATTGTGGTACGAAGAATCACAGTAAGTAATTCGGAGACCAAAAGCAGGAAAAATTATACATCTAAAACTGGGAACATATTTCATCTATAGCTATAATGATGTTCTATCATTAATGTCATACAATCCCAGGGGCTCCAGCACTTTCAAGGCTGAGTTCCTACCAGTATCAGGGAAATGATGGACTCCTTTGAAGTGGAAAGTTCCTTGCTGAAATTGTACTCTAATGATATAATCTTGCCAAATGTGACTTTTCATACAGGGCATAACCACAAACAGGCAGAGTTTTGTAGTACCAGTTATTCTATTTCACAGGAGAAATAGTACAACCATCATATAAGAAATGAAACTGTGATTCTGTTTACCAGTTGGCTAGGCTTATTTTATACAAAATGAGTGAGAAACATTTCTTTCTAGAAAGCAAGCCAGTGAACAGGGGGAATGAGAAAGCTCTGCTCTCTTTGGAAATAATAATAAGACAAAACCTCAATAATAACCTTTGGATAAACCCACCACCTTCCACTGCAGATATTTTTTTCACCACCATCTCGCCTATGGACAAACATCTGCATCATGGACTGAAAGCCTTAAAGTATTTGAATGAACTTATCTAGATCATTCAAGAGATCTCAAACTATATGACAAGAAGTAAAAGAGAGTAATGAGGGAAAGCAGGTTTAGGAAGAAAAAAGATCATGATCACTGGCCTCCCTATTAAGAAGAGAGAATCTTCTGTGAGCCTAAAACTTGTTTTCCTCCAACCTAAATTCTGCCAGCGAATGTAGAAAAAGAGTACACACCCACATGGAGGAAGTAGGAAAGTCTAAAATTAACTAGAAAAGAAGTGTGAGCATTAGTCCAGGATAAAAAGGCCTGGTAGACCCCCAAGTGCCAAACGCAGGGAGTCCTGTTGATCCAGTGCCAGGTATCCAGTGGACTTCAAGTGCTAGCAGAGCTCAACAGCCTTGCATGATCAGTATTCCCCAATTTCCATATGAAGGCAAGAGTGGAAGTCACCTTTCTAACATTGTAGGCATGAATAACGAAAATAGACTGCAACTTCAAACGTAACAGTGTTCCTAGCTAACACAGAAAGTTTGGAGGTAACAGAGATAGAAAGATGATCTGTTAAAGTAAATGAATGTGGACTCCATACAGGATTTCAAAGCTCCTACTTGGACAAACACTGAAAAGAAAATTCCCTTCTCCCTGATGGAGGTCATAATACTGTTTGAGAAATCTGGGGCAAATCCTCACTCAGTCCTAATCTTGATAGAAAATAAGTTCATATGATGAGGCATGGTGCAAGTCTCACCCACTTTACAGTGTGTGGCTAAGGCAATGCAACAGAGGGACTTGTGGAGCAGGACTTTCATAGGGGGGCTAGATATCATGATAATTGATCACAGAAGATCTCGGAACTCTCTCATGGACCAAATGGGTTACAAAATTGGAGGAAAAAGGAACACAGTAATTTGACAGTGCTGGGACTATGGTTAATTCCACATGCAGCTGAAGGGAATTGCTAAAGAGCAGATTTATATAAGGCCAGGCATTATATGTCCAACTCTGGTTACAAAACCGAAAAGGAAGGGAATGGAGCAATGTGCTCTCTGAGATGGTGTTTTTGGAGTCTGTTTCCATAAATACAAGAAAAACACTCCATGCTACGTCATATAGGTGGGGTGTGTAGGACCTGATATAATGAATCAGGTCATTTAAAATGAGGTTCTCATAACAGCATTGGTACAGCAAGAAAATAAAATCCAGATATGTAATGCCAAAGACTAAGCACTCAGACTTGTTATGGCCACTAGACCTGAGAGTATGAACAAAAGAATCAAAGTTGAATTTGAGCAATAACAAAGATGAGGAAAACAAGGGAATGTCCTCTAAAATGGTGCTACTGTGATCAATGGACCCTGATAAAGATCCAGTCTCCAAAAACTTATGAACAGAAGTTCACAGGAGGGAAAAGGTTGATATCACTCCCCAGGTTGTAACTGACATAGATGGCATCTGTACCATGGGCTTGTAAGTCTTTCATTGGATGCATGATACATTGAAAAAAGGATGTAAATATATTGGTAAACTTTAGTACTATCCGAGAACAAGTACTTATGGAAAGGATCCACCTGAAGATTGCATATTTCACAGGTTGACAGGGTTTTTGTCAACTTGTTGTAAATGTGCTGGTGGTCCTTGGTATGCACCTAAGTTACATGCTAACCAGTGTCTTTTCTGTAGTATCCAAGGGTAGAGACCGGCATGTTCCCTAGTCAAAAATGCATGAGGCTACTGTACTTATATTCATAACAAAGATGGTCATCCCCTGAGAAAAGTGCTGCCATTTCAGGGATAATAATGCCATTACAAGTTATTTCAAGTCTCTGGATCCCAACAACCCACATTTAAATGACCCTCTAATGAGTGACAACCACAATATTTGTCTGGTACATTGTCCAAACTGGATTTTGAGAAGCACATGGGGCTTTGCTGTTTTTAGATTTGTCAGGTTTCTGCTTGGCAAAGGTGCTTGTCTTATATCAGTGTTCTCAGTATTTGGGGGAACATGGAAATAATATACAAGGGAAAGACAGATAACAGGAGAGCTGAAGGTTTATGATGAGGTTATTTGCTGAAGGACAGTAACTTTATCCTACATTATCTAATCTATAAACATTATATCCTCCCTAACCTGAACCAACTGGTATACAAAGGTGTTGGGATTAGGAAGTTTCCAGGTCTGGAAGAGAACCTATATCTTCCTGAACTTGAACTATATGTTCACAAACCTGCAATATTTGGTATAGATTTGGGACATATTCCAGGCTTTGGGAGAATTATTGTGCACCATTAATTGGAGCAATTGTCAAAACATTCACAAATCAAAATGTCTTTCTTTACCTTACACTCTCCTGTAACCTAGACAAAACCTGGAAACCAACAGGTTTTCAAAAAGTTCAGATTCAAGAGGAACTAGGAGAATACTACGTAGAAAGATACAAGATATTAAAGCAGAGGGTAATGCATATGTAGAATGGATAGTAGTTTTTGGTCTTGGACAACCACCATAGGAACATTTTCCCTAATACCACTAGGCATTGGCATAAAGGATCCCTCCTGGATGCTAAGATGAATTTGTTTACAAGGAGCAAGATTTGTAATTAGCAAAGTTGAATTTTCCCATAATACTTTAAAAACAGCAACTTGAGGTTCATCCAAGAACATTAAATAAGGTAATTTCTTGGGAAAGAAATAACATCTGTAGGCAGACTGACCTGACAAAGGGACAAGCCCTATTTGAGGGCTAACTACTCATACATGTGTGGTGGATTGAGGCATGATTTTGTTTGGTTCACCAGAAAACTCCATGTCTGGTGCAAAAAAAGAGTAATGTCTCAATAAGGTTTGCATTCATCCCCTGAGGAAGACTTGGTTAAAACGTAGTCCAGCTACTCAAGGACCCTCTTATTCCTGAAAGAGTGAAAGAAAAAGTGATGGTTTTAACTCAACTAGTGAAACCCTTTGATATAAAGCTGTTGGCTGGAAGGTGCAGCAGCAAACTGCCAAGTCTTCAAAGCCTTAAGCAGACAGGGACAAGCTACAATGCCATTTCTGAGTCTATAATTCTGTCTAGGAATATCCTGAGGGGACAATTTTATAACAATAATCTGTTGAGAGATGATAAGTAAAGGATCTTTTTTAAAGAAATAAGATACTGAAATACACTAGCTCTTTCACTGGTCTGATGACTTTCTCCCTCGTCATGTCACTTATGTAACTGGCAATGAATTTACTTTCCGGGAGGCTCAATTGAATGTGAAAAAGACGAAGCAAAATTACTCAGGACTGTACTAAGTCTCTCTAATATACCTTTCATACTGGCATTTTCTTATCAAACTTGCCAGAAAAAAGTCTGTTTCAACCAGTAAACAGCTATCTGGATTGACAGTTTACCCACACAAAGTTTGTTGGGGAAGCAAAAATTCACTCAGCCTCTAAAATTTCAACAGAGCTCCATTTCCCTCGATTTCATACTGTTTCATGAAAAAACTGACAGAAAGGAACCTCTCTTTGATGTTCAGGGGGAAGAGGAGACTGGTTTAACTGCCCCAGATGCTTAAGAGATGAGGAAGTTGAATGTTGTAGTATCTAATCACCCCTGGTAATAATTACCGGAAAAGAGCTACTTTTATCCAAAGCTTTCTCCAATGCTTCTTAGGCAAAAATGAGAAAAAGTGTAGAAAGGGGAGGAATTAAACATGGAATGGCTCTGATCTGAGATTAAGTGGTTTCAGCACTGCATTTTCATCTGAGTTACAGGTCCAGTCCCAGTTACTCAGAATAGAAACTTTGTGATTTGAGTAAAGCAGTTGATCCTGAAACTAGCAGGCTGAATCTATCATGTGGGCAGAGAGAACTTGATCTTCTAGGCAATTCTGAGTTGACAGTTTCACCAACTTGGGTTAATCAAGCCTGCAACTTGCTCCAGAAACATGTATCAACTCTCTCAAAATGGGCTGGATGCTCAGGGAAAGAGATTGGACATAGACAGGTAGAGCCTCTCGAGCCTCTCTCTTCTCCTTTTGAAAAGGGGAACCTTTTAAAAAAAGTCCATTTCTGAAAGATGCTGAGACAACTTGTTGATAGGGTTTGAACTCTAATGTAGATAATTATGGCTCATCAAATTAAAATTCTTGTGGAACAAGTGAGTGACAGAACTTATGTACAAGAAAACTGAACCCTTTTTTTCAAGCAAAATGGCCTTTTGATCTTGTTTTTTCTGATGCTTCATGCTCAGAAAGTTTGACAGTGAATTGCTCTTCATTGAAAGCTTTGTCAGGGTTGAAAGCTTAACATTTCCATTCAAGTTTTTAAAATAGTTTGTTTCATCAATCTACCTAGAACATTCCTTCCATTCCAAAGTGATTAAAATCTCTACTTCACAAGCTGGAATGAGAATGGATATCTCTTGAAGAGGCCATAGTCTTTCCATTAGACTCTGCATGTGGTGCAAAAATCCTTAAGATAGCTAGAGCACCAGCTATTTACTCCCCCAAAACCATATAAACATTGATGAAAGGATACTTAGATTATGGAATGAAAGTTCCAGAGTCATATTAGAAAAAAATAAGAAAGCAAAGGCACCTCCATATGTGTTGTCAGTTGATCTGATCGTGACTGTTTTGATATATCAAGGGTATGAATTTGTGTTACAAGCATTCGTCTGTAGAGTCTGCGGTGAGTTATAGTTTATACAAGGGTCTCCTTGCCTTGGAAAGAGATGCTGGTCTATCAACAGGTTATTACTGGAGTATTGCCTCTTATTAATCCCAGAGAGATCAAGGCACTCTCATTTCCCTTGCTCACAGACTGAATCCTACCAGGAAAAAAGAATTACTAAAAAAGCAACATATTTCTGTGTTCACTATTCTACTACTTTCACAATCATTCTACACCCGTCACACTACAGCATGCCAGCACTGTGTCATGATAAGGTTACAGCTCAAGAAGACAAGTGAAGAGGTGGATATATGAAGAGAATGATTCTGGGAAATACTTGCAATGATGATTTACTTATATAAAGTAAAGACTTGCCAATGTTAATTATGTAAGTCAGTCTGAAATTTTATATTTATACCTAAGCAGGGGAGCTTGAACTGTAATTCTGTGACACTTATCATTTCACATTTGTATGATATGTTAACAAATACTATCTTAGACATTTATACATTACAATAAGTTGACAAAAGAATGGTTTAGCATGCAACTCATTGATTTACATGCTATTTACAAGGTGCTAAGAGTAGATAACACACAGATATATGATATACAAAGGACAGTGACTTACCTGTGATAATGTGTCAGCCATCAACTTGTAAACATAACTGTGGTTCCTAAAAAGTGTTTTCTAAAAATATATATATATATATATATATATATATATATATATATATACAAAATATAAAAATCCCATCCAATTCACAATAAAGAATTATCAATAATGTTACTTATGAAAAAGAAGTAGATACTGCAATTATTTTTTCTTCCTTTTATAACAGCAGGGTACATGCCTTATGAAGAGAAATGTTAATAAAGAATACCTATTTGAATTCTAATGGCCCAGCACTTAAAAAATAAGCACTTCAGAGATGGAAAGATACTGCAGTTCAGTCCAAATTTTGTACTAACATTACCCTAACAAATAAGAAACCTACTTGAGAAAAACTTACACAGAAAAATGTATCTATCTATGTAAATATCTATTTATCTATACCTGCCCTAGGACCCAATCCTAGGAATACATCTTTGCATTACCCTGAATTTCCTTTCCAGAATTCCTGCAGCCCAAGGCTGTGATATTTCCAGTGGCAGTAAAATGAGGGACTTCTTTGAAGTGAGAAGTTCTTCGATCAGACTGCACTCACAATGATACAGTCTTGCTAAAAGTGACTTTTCACTTATGGTATAACCTCATGCAGAGTCCAGTAACAATTTCAATCACAAAACACACAGCAACCAAACCTGGTGCACACCAGTCCAGCCTCAACTCATGAAGCACTACTGACCCATTCCAATGAAACCTCTCCTCCCAAAGAACAAATAAACATACTCATGAGACATTACTCAAAAATCAGCTACAACTTCACTGCTAACAAGGAAAATCATGAAAAACCTACACAAATTCCATCCAGAAATAACTGCCTACCCACGTTTCACTTACACTGACACAAGCAATGCAATCAAAACCTTATAGAATTCTCCTGCTACAGGTCTCACAACATAACAAACTTTCACATTTAATGCTATGGCCCACTTGCAATCCAAGCACTTACAGATATCTTCAGCTACTCCTGGTTACCAAACACACTCATTAACATCTGAAAATATCCTAAAACCCTCCAAACCATGCAATTCCCCTTCTCCTACTGCCCAATGTCAATTCTGTCCTCAGTATCAAAATTCTGTGAAAAAAGTGATCCAAATCAGAATCAAACAAAATATCCCATTTTCACTCAAACAGCACGGCTTCAGACCCAAACACTGTACCACTACCTTACCACTGACCTCACACAACATATCGTAAATGGAGTCAGGCAACCACAGTCATCCCCTGCACGGTACTAGTGGCAATAAGCATCAACAAAGTATTTGACACTGGCATAAATCCACACACCACAGCAATGATAAAGTGTGGTTAGCCAATTTCATAGCTGGCTGCCATGCTACAATCACTCACAAATGCTTCACTCTTAAACACTAAAATGTTACAATGGAGTCCCCAAGTCAGGTTCTTTCTCCAACTCTCTTCAGTTTCTTCCCATATGAACTCCCATTACCTCAGGCAATATTCAACATGAAGGTCCTTTTGTATGCAGCTGACCTCACAATCACATCGCAACACCCTAACACCACAGTAGCAACATCAAACATGCACCAGTACACTGCACAATTGGAACAATGATTCACATAGAAAAGTGTACGCATCTTCACAGTTTTCAATCTCCCTTTTATCCTTAGCACTAATACATTACACAATTGGAACAATGATTCACACAAAACACATTGTATGTATCTCCACAGTCTTTGATCACTCTTTTAGCCCTATACAGACATTAATCCAGCCCACACCCTCCAATAACCTTGACTAGACAGTTTTCCACAGAAAAAAAGACCAGCCATTCTAGGCATCATGTATATCACACGTGATATTCACTCCCCACATCAATAACATCAACAAAAAAGCAAAAATTACTCTAAAATGTCCTCAGAACACAAATTAGCACCAAATTTGGACAAAAAAAAAATCCCTCTACATTCTATATGAACAAGTCATCCACTCAATTTCAGAATATGCTTTGCCTGCTTGGTTTTCCACCCTCTTAAAAGCAAATATGACAAAGATGAAACTATACAAAACAATGCACTCAGAACAATAACTGGCTGCCTAGCTACCACAAACATTCAACACTGACACAGTAAAACAAAGTTCCTCCTCATACAGTGCCACTTTAACATGCTCAGCACTCAATTCTATGCAACAGCATTAGACATTTCCCACCCAAACCACTCTATAACTAACCATTAACCCCCAAGTAGATATAAAAGCTTTCTCTTATTGTAAACTTATGTAACCTTTAGTTATAGATCCCCCAACCCCAACAAATATAACAGGGACAAAATACGTATATGCTGAAATAACCCAACAAGCACTAAACAACTGAACTCCCATGTCAGTCTTACACTCCAACTGATCAAACACAAACCCATCAGAACCCATACCCTTTTAACAAACATAAGTCTGCACTCTGGACATCACCCATCACTAGACCACTGCGAACATTGTTTCAACATATCCCAAGAGCCTTCATGCCCATGATGTAACTAATATAATGAAGAAACTGAGCCCTTACAACTTAACTACCATATACTCTCTGCACACAATTGAACACACATCACTAATTAGACTTTATGACCTATGGTCCCAACAGTGGACATGGCCAGCTACCTGAGAGTTGCAAGAACCTCATATAAAAGGGACTCCTGGGACAAGAAGCAAGTAAGTATGTATAGTGTATGTATAGTAATAGTTGCATTAGAGAGAGTGAGTGAGTGAGTGAGTGAGTGAGTGAGTGAGTGAGTGAGTGTGTGTGTGTGTGTGTGTGTGTGTGTGTGTGTG
>JAYMFT010170440.1:0-26231 GCA_038088735.1 Panulirus argus | reverse complement strand
AAAAAAAAAAAATATATATATATATATATATATATATATATATATATATATATATATATATTTCTTGCCCCAGGAGTCTCTTCTGTCTCGGTGGCATTCCTGCACCTCTCAGAAACCTGGCCATGGCCATTGAGCAGGACTCTATGTAATACAGTTTAGTGATGCTGTGTGTGTGACTGTGTGAGGAGAGTGCAGGGCATTGTAGCAGTAAGAGTGCAGTGCTTACACTTAGTAGTTATATCATGGGCATGAAGGGTCTTGGGATGTTTTGATTATGTGTTTGTAGTAGTGTAAGGTTGGGTGATGTTCTGATCATTTATGGGAAAATGTGACCAACATATGTTTGGAAACATGGTTTCAGATTGATATATGTCTAGTGTGGTGGTGTTTAAGACTCAGTTGGGAGGATGGGTGTTTAGAGTTTATCAGGTCATTTCAGTATGTATATTTTGTTGTGCTGTGTTTTTTGGGGTGGGAGGATCTGTGAGAAGAGTTTGCTGAAATATGAGGTATGGGTAGGCTTTTTATTTCTACATGGGGGTTTGTGGTTAGTTATGGAGAGGTTTGGTAATGTGGTCTTGTTCTGCAGCAAAGAATTGATTGCAAATCATGTTGAAATGAGACTTCATTGGGAAGATGTTTTTCTTTGTATAGGTGTTGAATGTTTGTGGTTGTAAATAAGTAACATGTTAAACATGCATGTGTGCAAAACATACTTTTAGGGTTATGTTGAGTCCACACTCTTTGGTTCATGTTTCTAAAATCTGTAAAATCCCAGAATCCACACAATGTGCATGGTTCCAAGGTTTACAGATTTTTTTATGTTCTACCTGTATTATGGTTTCATTTAACATGGCACTGTGCTGCACCTAGTAAGTGTGTATATGTTTGTTTTTAATTTGATGCACGTTAAATAGCAGTGTGATAAAAAATGTTTTTACTTACTCTTTACCAAGAACAAGAAGCTCAGCTATGATCTTACATTCCATGTTAACTGATATCAGAGATAATGAGGCTTATTAAAAAAAATCAGTAACAGATGCATTTTTTGTCATAAATGTAAAATATTGCTAAAGGTTAACATATTGAAATGTTCTTATTTTCTCTTTCTTCCCTTAATTTGTCTTCTCTTTTTCTTTTCACTTTGTTTCTTATGAAATGACTTGTAATCAAAATATATGTTGCTTAGCAGTTGGGCAAGCAGATGTATGTATTAGTAAAGCCATTTGCATAGTTGTAAGGATCATAATTATTTCAGTATTTTGTTGTGAAAAAGTAAAATTATGTTGATTATGTTTAATCTTCAAGGCAGAGTGCTCTTGTACCTATTTGTCATAACACCTAGCAGGAATGACAGAGAACTATTACCATAGCTGATATTTAACATTTCCTCTCTATTTACATTATGGCTCAGATACAGAATATTTCCATAATTCATAATCATTGATAATCATAGCATCATAGCATAGGCTTTGATGATAATACCTAGTGTGAATAAATAAGTATTCATTGCAAAACTTATTTGTTCTACGAGTTCTTCCTTCTGCTATAATGTTGGTTGACATACTGTGATCACATGCTTATTGTAATCCTGTAGAGTGATATTGCATTTTTGTTTTGCCATGAATTTTGTGTATACACAATAGATGGGGCCCCACAAGTGTACACTTGTAAACTCCTCCCTTATACAGTACAAGTAGTTAAATACACAGAGTGACAGAAGGCCTTGACATGTTATCAGCTATTAGGAAAAAAGCTGCTGGAATCTGTTTTTGTGTAAGACAGGAGTCAACATTGTCCCACACCTGTCACTAGAATCCCACCTCGGGAGAATTATTAACAAGACCAACTCTATGCCTGCAAATATGAGAATATCGTTGAAGTTCATGGACAAGGAATTGTTCAGAAAGATGTTCATTTCATATGTAATTCCAGAAATATAATACGCTTCTCACTACAGCTAAAGAAGCACAAAGACTAATAGAGAGCAACAGAGATGGTACCAAAATTAAGGGAACTTAATTACAGGGAAGACTACAGAGTTTAAATTTCCCCACCTTGGTAAAGAATGAGAATATTCTGAGGAAGACAAGAGACCAAATTAGACCATCAGTGAAGAGAAGGGGCATCAAGAACCATCACGAACACAAGGGCTAACCTCACCTAACCCCATCACCCCTTCCTTTTGAAAAGGAGGTCCAGTAATATTGTAAGAGCCCCCTTTTATCTCTTTCTTAACTTTTTGAAAACTTATAAAAAGAAGATCCCAAGTTTGTATAGCAACAAGCTCATAAACAAAGGAAAATGCATGTACAGCATTTTGTAACAGTGAGGAACACCCTTCAAACATACAATTCATCTAACATAATGAAGATGCTGAACATTCGCTGCTCAGTTGCCCTGCTCTCTACATACACACACACAGACATCACCATACTTTATGATGTGTGGTCCCACTTGGTGAACATGGCCAGCTTCCTGTGCTCTGTGGGAACCCTATAGAATATAGATAGGACTCTAAGAACAGGAGGGTATGAGGAAGTGCAGAAGAGGGGTTTTGGCTTTACATTTAAAGTAGGATTTGGGAAAATAGGAACTCAGGTCTGAGTTCCTGGGCAGTGATACCCCCTCCCTCTTACTGGGCCTGGTGAAGGAGACAGATGGAGAAGTGGTAACAGACATAGAAGAGGTGAACAGGAAATGGAGTGAGTATTTTGAAGAGGAGAAGAAGTGGTATAAGTTAAAGAATAAGTGATGCAGGAGGATGCCTTTTGTCTAAATGAGATGAAGAATGAGGGTAATGTGATCACAACCTGTAAGTTTTAAACTGATCGATGATGGAGACAGTGAACAGTTCTTTAAGATACAAGAAACTTAAATTTGATTATATAAGGGTGTTAGATGAATGGATTAAAATAACTGAAGACATGGTTCATGCAGACAGCACACGTAGATTTAAGTTGTATGATAGAGAATGTTCAAGAGTTGGGGTCCCATGAGTGTAAAAAGAATGTTCAAGAGATAGCATCCCAGAAGTGTAAAACTCCCTCCCTGTACACTACAAAATGATAATTACACACACACACACACACACACACATTAAGATACCTGGAAAAGACATTAATCAAAACCTAAAACAGTTTTGACCCATACAAGGCTTATGGTCTTGAGTCCAAGGGATTGGAAAAGGGTGAGCAGCATACTTATAAAAGGACTAGGAAGAAGCATTGAACTACAGACCTGTCTTACTGATGAGTGTGGTCTGCAAGTTTATGGAAAAGATAATAAGAGGGCAATTGGATGATTATCTACAGAGGAAAAACTACCAAAATGAGAAATAGTACAGTTTTTAGGAAAGGTTACACATAACAAATATCTTAGATTTCTACGAGAGTGGCCTCTGTCTTAGACAAAAGGGAAAGCATGGTGGATTGTTTGTATCTTGATTGTCGAAAAGCATTTGACACGACCACATAATTAAGAAGCAGGATAACCAGGCAATAATGAGGTGGAGACTCTGATGGACTGATTCTCTTAGTGGAAGAGAACATAGGACACATGTCAGAGGAGCTTTCTTCTGATGGGTGAAGGTCACCAGTGGAGTGCCCCAGTGTTCTCTTTTGGAACTGTTACTCTTCTCGATGTATGTGTTGCCTAAAGGTATGGACTCCTATATAATATATTTGCAAAAGGAAAGTGTATGAGTAGGATTGCATATACTTACAAGGGGACCTAGATAGACTTCAAAGTTGGTGTAATATATATGGTTGATGAAATTCACCCCAAATAAATGTAAGGTAATGAGGATGGGACAGAGTGCAGGAAAACCTCAATATGAATATTATTGAGCCTCCAGGACTAGGGGCTCACTGCTTTCTTGGTGTCTATAAATGACTTGCCTAATGGACTTGAATCATATCTAAATATGTTTGTGGATGATGCTAAGATCATAAGGGAAATAAAAAATTAAGATGATTGCATCAGCCTACTTGGGGACTTAAAGAAACTCCAGAATTGCTTAGAAGGAAATAAATTGCTGGGAATCTTCTTGTGAAAGAAATCTAAGGTCTACATTGTGCAGCTAAGATGTTACTTGAATTAAGAGAACTGAGCTACAATGAGAGGCTGGGGGCTACAAAGCAGTCCACTGTGCAGGAGAAAAAAGTGAAGAGGGATCTGATAACAGCCCATCAAATTTCTAAATCAGCTGAATGATACTGACCAGGAACAATTTTTCAAGAGATGCAGCACCATGTTAATCAAATGCCATAGCAAAAAGTCGGGTAAACAGTCTGTTAGAAAGGATGTTAAGGAGTACTGACTTAGGGTTGTGAATGGCTGGAACAAAGTAACCAATGTGGTAGTGAATGCTAACAGTTTACAAAGTATAAAAAGCTACTTGATGGAATTGAACGTTTTGGAGATTGGGCCTCATGAGTGTAGTGTAGAACTCTCGCCTTGTATAAATAGGTAATTACACAAACACACACAAAATTGAGGCACCTAGAGGGCTGAGTAAAGCCATAGTTAGAATATATTGTCAGAATCTTAGAGCAGTTTCTTGTCTGACAGATGAGAATTTCAGAAAAGTGCAGAGTACACAGGATTAATGCTTATTAGCAAAAAGGGAAATTACAGAGAAAGCTGGAAACAAAGCTTGATGAACCAGAATTCATGTACTTGGGTGGCACCTAAATTAGAAAGCTTAGTAAATAGGAGTTTGACAAACACAAATCTTTGATTATTTTTGAACCAGAGATAAAACACAAACGGAATAAAGAGGAAAGGGGAAAGAAGAGGTAGTGCTCATTAAAGGGTTACAAGAGACAATTGAATTATCAGATACATTCTCAGTAATAATGGAAAGAAGAATTGGTAGACATAATCTAGATATAAAGGGATGACCAGTTATGGTTACATTTGATTTGGAATTGTCTAAGAGAAGCTAAAAAAGTCGTAAATAAGGTAGAACTCGGTAGAATATTAATAAAGCATGATAGACCAAGGGAAGAGAGGGTAAAAGCAAAGAATATAATCTGAAGGCAAAAAATGGAAGATGCCATATGAGGCAAGAGGACAGACCACCCCCACCAAAGGTCAGGAATGTTCAAAATTGATAATGGTAGACTGAAAAAATTGTATAGAAATGCTGATGGATTAGTAGCACAAGGTAGAGTTGGAATTTTAGGATTGTATAAGGGAAAATGCACTTGACATAGTTGGAGTTGTGTAAACAGATTACAAAAGAGAGATTGAGGTTGAAGGTAGGAACGGCTGAAATGATGAAGTGTGATAAGAGTAGATGCATATGAAATGTAATTTAGCATGGAAGCAGAAGTTTGAGCCTGAGGATTAGGTGAAAGCTATTATTATTGCTTTCAGTGGAAAAGGTGCTTGAATATGTTATTTAGCAATTATAGGGAAATAAGCCTCTTAAGTATACCAGAAAAAGTTTATGCAAAAGTGATGGAAGTGACTGAATGCAGAATAATCGAGGAGCAAAAGGTATTAGGGAAGGAAGGGGATATGTGGATCAAATTTTTTGCAGTGAGAATGACTGTGGAAAAGTATCTAGTGAAAGGTAAGATGCAGACAGCTTTTATGGATCTGGAGAACATGTATGACAGATTCAAGTGGTGTGCTTTATAGGATGTCTTAAGGATATATGGGATAAGGATACACTGTTGGATGGTGTAAATGCCTCTATATAGGAGCAAATTCATGTGTTATTGTGGATGGAAAACTGAGTGAAAGTTTGGGTATACATGTGGGTGTGAGGCAGAGCAGTGTGATGGTCACTATGGCTCTTTAACATATATATGGATAGAGTAATAAGAGAGATGAAAGCAAAACTAGGGAAAAGGGGTGCAGAGATGGAGCCTGGTGGTGAGGTATGTTGGCTAGAGACATGCCTGTTTATGGTTGATTCTATGTTGTTTGCTGAGAGTGAAGAGGAGTTGCAGAAGGTTTAAGTGTCTTTTATGATGCGTGTAAGTGTAGGTGATTGAAGGTAAATGTGAGTTACAGTAATGGTGTTTGAAAGGAAACAGAGTGAAAGTATAGATTTTGCCAAGTCCTCTAGTTACATAGATACACAGATCACACAGACACCAATCCAAACAAGGTGGTCTAGCTTGAAAGAGAAAAAGTCTGGCTTAAAAAGAAACAAGTGAGAAGTGTACTAAACTGCATTACAGATAAGGGAGGGAGAAATACTGAAAGGGGTGACAGAATTTAAATATTTGGGAGCTGTCTAGGGAAGTTTGATGATATGGTTGGAGAGATAAGGGAGAGAGTAGTACAAGGTAGAAGAGTCACTGGGTTCCTTAATAGAATAATGAAGGTTAGAGATGTATGTAAATGAATAAAGGATTAAGGGACAGCATAGTCCTCCCGAGCCTGACCTGTGTAGCTGAAACATGGACATGGCATGAGGTACAGGCTGTGAAAATGAGCTATTTGAGAAAAGAAGCATGTGGTATAACTAGATAGAAAGAAATGAAGGGGGGTGTATGAGAGAACAGGAATGGCAAAGGGAACGAATTGTAGAGTGGGTGAAACGTAATCCTTTGAGGTGGTTTGGGCATGTGAAAAGAATGCAAGATGGGGGTGGGAAGTTTACAAGGAGAGTGTCTAATAATATGATTAAAGGGGTTGGTGTGAGAGGAAGACCACCAGTGACATGGGAAATGGAGTGGAAGAATAATGGAGAGAAAAGGTGGAAGAATGCATGGAATGTTGTATGCAAGGGAGGCATGTAAGGAATAAATGAAGACTTTTGCTGTGGCCACCAACTTGATGGGAGTTCCTGGAGGAAACAGGCATCAGAAATATAGACAGATAGATTTTTGTTCATTAGGTCTGGTATCAGAGTTAGTAGAGGCAAAGATCAGAAGCTGAGGAGAGAGCTGGTAAAACAAAAATGGTGTACTTTAAGGATGGAGAAGCAGAGCAAGAGGTTGGTCAAGGAAAAAGAATACTGGTTTAGTTTAAGAATGATGGAAATAGTGAATGCCATAAGTTTACAGATATTTAAAAATCTTCTGGATGGTATAGGAAGCTCAAGAGATGGAGCCTCATGACTGACAAACTTTAACCCCATAATGCATACATAGGTAATTAAACACACACACACACACTGTGTGTGGTCTGTAATGTTCTGGAAAAGATAATTAGAAAGCAAATGGATGAATTCTGGCAGAGGAGAATTTACCTAAGGGAAAGAAAGCACAGTTTAAAGGAAAGGAGGTCATACATAACAAATCTCTTAGATTTCTAAGAGACTGAGCTCTGTTTTTGAGAAACAAAGAAGACTAGATGGATTATGTGTACCTCGACTGCCAGAAAGTATTTGGCAATGTACTGTATGAGAGGTTGATTAAGAAGCTGGATCACAGGCAGGATTAAGGAGGTAATTCCTTCAGTGGATAGATTGATTATCTCAAAGGAACAAAGGACGCATGTCAGAGGGTTCTGTTTTGAGAACATTAATCCTCTTGATCTACAGAACTGACTTTCCTGAACGTATGAACTCATACCTGAATATGTTTGCACATGACATAAAGGTTATGAGGGAAGTGAAGAATGTGGAAGATTGCATCACCTTGAATGGGGACTGATCTTGACAAACTTCAAAGCTGGTCTGATACATAATTAAGTTCAACCTGAGTAAATTTAAAGTAATGAAGATGGGTCACAGTGAAAGGAGACCAGACCTTGAGATGATTATCATCAAGCAGGAAACAGGTGGCAGGAATCCATGTGAGAGGGATTTGGAAAATGACATTATCCTTAACCTGTTACCAAAGCCCCACATTAGGAGAATAGTTGAGATTAACTGTCTGTTAGCAAGTACAATAGCATTCAGGTTCTTGGATATTTAAGGCCAAAATTAGAATATGGTTCTCAGGTTTGGTCATCACATCTAAAGAAGCACATTGAACTAAGAGAAAAGGTCCACAGGAGAACAGCAAAGATGGTACCAGAATTAAGAAAGCTGAGTTAAAGAAAAAGGCCATAGGCTTTAAATTTGTCCACCTTGAAAGAGAGAAGAGTGAGGGGTGACCTGATCAGAACCTTTACCATTTTTAAAGCTGATCAGGGATTTAGATAATGAACAGCTCTTTGAAAGATGTAGGACAGCCAGAGCACATGGCATGAAATCTAGTGAGAAACTTGTTAAAATAGGTATGAAGAAGTACTTTCAAGTACTTTTAAAGTATGAGTGGAAGAAAATGAATGAGGATGTGGTAAATGCAGACAGCATACAAGAGTATATATATTTATATGTTAGTAGAGAATATGGGAGGTTTTAAAAAGCAATGAGATATCTAGAAAAGACATTAACTATTAACCAGTACAAAAGCACATGGTCCTGATAAAATTTCACCTCATGTTCCAAAGATGTGTGGAGATACTCTAAACAAACCTCTTGAAATATTGTTCAAGATATTGCAGAGAAAGGCAAAGTGCCTAGGGAATGGAAAAAGGGCAAACATCGTACCTGTCTATAAGAAAAGACTGAACTACAGATTAGCTTCCTGAGTGTGGTCTGTAAGATTCTAGAAAAGAACCAGAAAGCAAATGGATGACTTTCTGCAGAAGATAAATTACGTAAGTGAGAGACAGTACAGTTTTAGGAAAAAAGGGTCTTGTGTAATGAACTTCTTATATTTCTTAGACAGAGTGAGCTTTGTCTTAAACTGAAAGGATGGCTGGATGGAACAGTTTGTATCTAGACCTCCAGAAAGCATTTGACATAGTACCAATCGGGAGGCTGGGTAAGAAGCTGGATCATCAGTAAGGAATTAGAGGGAGACTCTTCCAATGAATAGAAATTATCTTAGGGAAAGGGAGCAAAAGAATTATGTCACAGGAGTTTTGAAAAGGGTGAAGGTCACCAGTGGAGAATCACAGGGTTCTGTTCTGAAATTGTTACTCTTCTTGATCTCTGTGTGTGCCTTGCTGAAAGGTAAGGACTCCTACCTTAATATATTTGGAGATGATGCAAGGGTTTTGAAGGAAGTTAAAAGTGAGGAAGATTGCATCAGTTTACAAGGGGATCTTGACAGACTCCAAAGTTGTTCTGCTACCTGATTGAAGTTCAACCCAAATATATATAAAGTAATGAGAATGTGTCACAGCAAAAGACTTAAATATTATTATCATTTAGCAGGAAATAAGTAGCAGGAATCTGTGGGGGAGAAAACTTGGGAGTCAACATCGTCCCTAAATTTAGTGTCCCGAGAGTCCCACCTTAAGAAAATAGTTATGAAACCAATTTTCTGCTTGCAAATATTAGATTCGTATTCAAGTTCATGGACAAGGAAAGATTCAACAAGCTGTTTATATCTAAACTTAACCCAAAACTAGGATATGCTTCTCAAGTTTGGCTGCCACACCAAGATAAGCATAAACAACTCATATAGAAGGTCTAAAGGTGAGCAATAAAGATGGTACCAGAATTGAGAGCTGAATTACAGGGAAAGCTTAATAAAATTACCTACCTTGAACAAGAAAAGTGTAAGGGTTGACCTATCGCAGTCTTTAAGTTTTTAAAGAGATCAAAGATGTAAAGGATGAAGTTCTTCAAGAGATGTAGGGATGGAACAACCAGAGGAAATAACATGCCATTAAGCAAGATATTTGTATAAAAATGATGAGAAGAATTGCATATAAGAGTGGAAGTTGAATGGATCAAAATGAATGAGGACATGGTAAATGCAGACAGCATAAAGAAATTTTAAAAGTTCTGTAATAGTAGATTATGTTCAAGAGATGAGACCCCATCTGTCTGTTAGCATACATTAGAATAGCATTGAAGAATGGAAGTGGAAGTATTAAGCAAGCAATTTATATCATATATTAGGCCAAAACTAGAATATTCTCAACTTTGGTCTTGCACTTGAAAGTACGGAGAGCTGATAGAGAAAGTTTAGGGGAGGGTAATGAAGATGGTACCAGAATTAAGAGATGAAGTACAGGGAAAGACTGAGAGGCCTTAGATTTGCTCACAATGGAAAACAGAAGAGTAAGGGTTGTTTGATCACAGTCTTTTGTTTTATAACCAATTTGAAGTTAAAAGTTCTTTGAAAGATGGAAGAATAGAACAACCTGAGGCCATATTAGGAAATATAGTAACAAACTTCATAGAAAAGATGTAAAGAGTTACTTTTATAGTATAAGTGCTATGGATGAATGGAATAACCTGAATGAAGAAATTGTGAATGCAGTTTAAGTTTAAAAAGTTGTATGATGCTAGAGAAAGTTCGAGAGATTGGGGCCCCATGAGTATAGAACTCCCTCCCCATACAGTACAAATAGGTATTTAAATACACAGGAGCATGCTGCTAATTAAAAAAATATGTTACTGAAATGCAGAAAAATGGATTATGAAATGGAAAAATCATCTGTTTAGAAGGATAAAACATGCAAGGCCTTAGAATATGTGGAAAATCATTTTCCCCTCAAGAAATAATAATGCAGTGTTATCAGATCTGTTTTGTGTTAAACTTTTGATAAAAATCAATGATGTGTATTAGATTAGTGATTTTTTTTTGCATTAGCTCTTTTATTACTAAGGTGTGTATATGAGACATGTATATGGTGAAAAACCAGTTCTGTTTTTTACTTGAGAGTAAGGATCTTTTCATTCCATCGTGTTATGTAATGGAAAAAATTACATGTCCTTTATCATGACATACATGGTCTCTTTATGGTAGTATGTCTAGTCAGTGTATGTAATTATTGATACTGATGTTGTGTTGTAAGGAAAAGATCCTGAAGTACTGTAAGGGGATACCCTGTAGATAAAGGAATATAAGCAACAAGAGGCCAAAAATCTGAAACTTCTTGGGTATTAGCTATAACCTAAGTTTCTTCTATGGGTCCTATAAATATATTAGGAGACCTCAGTCATATATTGACAAATAACAGATATAAATACTGTTTTTATTTGCATTGTTATGAGAGCCTTATGGTGAGCCAGACCATCTGACAGTAATAAAATAAATGCTTATATTCATTACAGATGACAAGTAAACCATATTTATATTTCTGGAGCAAATTTGTTTTGTACATATATTATGTAAACTTATATGAAGTGCAAGCACATATTTTAATAAATGCAGTATCTTTAATTAATTTAAGAGTTCATATGATTTCTTTATATAATGAGTGCCTATAATTTTCTCTGATAAAATCTAGAAAGTAAAGTCTTATTAGATTAATCAATAAGTCATCCTTTGAACAAGCATTGGATAGTTTCTGTGATACCTAAAGCACAATGATAAGTAATGTAATGTTGTTTGTTAGTACACATTTGTATATTATACATTAGGAGATATCTTCTATTAGCTTTGAGTTTTATTATGTTCAGTGAAAACATAAGGATAATGTAGTCCTTAAATCTGAAAACATAAGGATAATGTGGTCCTTAAATCTGTCTACATATAGTTTTCACAAAAATTTCACATCATCCATATTAATCACCGTTAATGGCATATGAGAGCCTAACCCTCTCCATCTCAGGGTATCAAAAGAGGGACAGTCAACTGAGCTTGAGCATGATATGTAACTATGCTCATGTAAGGCAGACTGGCAGGACTCTAGATAGTTTATATGCAAAACAGTATATAACATTCCATAAGAAGAATTAGAAGTTTGTGTATAGCTTATAAATAAAGCCAAAAGTTGCTCAGAGTTATCATTCATGTAAATAAAAAAACAAAAAACAAATGTCATATGAGCTTTAATTTGTATACCCATACTATAATAGCTAACTGCAAAATCCCAGGTATCTTAATTTGTTACAAATGAAATGTGATAAGCTTAAAATGTACTTCTAATGAAAGATACACATGTACAATAGGCATATCTGAGGCTAGCTACATAATTAAGATGGAAATATACGGAAATATATCATATATACATATTATTATTATTATTATTATTATTATTATTATTATTATTATTGTTATTATTATTATCTTATTATTATAATAATAATACTAGATTGCCATTTCCCGCATCAACAAGGTAGTGCCAGGAAACAGACGAAGAAAGACCCATCCACTCATATACACACAGTATACAAATCATTCCAATTCACTCTTAACCAGTGCACACCTTTCACCCTCCTGCATGTTCTGGCCCCAATCACTCAAATCTGTTCACTCCATCCTTCCATCTTCGGTTTGGTCTCCCCATTCTCCCTGTTCCCTCCGCTTCAGACACCTATATCCTCTTTGTCAACCTTTCTTCACTCATTTTCTCCACATGTCCAAACCATTTCAGCACACCCTCTTCAGCTCTCTCAAACACACACTTTTTATTACCATACCTCTCTCTTACCCATTCATTACTTATTTGATCAAACCACCTCACAGTATATATTGTCAAACATTTTATTTCCTAAACATCTACCTCATCCTCCTCCACACAGCCTTATCTATAGCATATGCCTTGCATCCATACAATGTTGGGACTACTATACATTCAAACATACACATTTTTGTCCTCCCAGATAACCTTCTTTCCTTCCTTACAGTCTTTATATCTCCCAACCAAACTACTTTTATAACTAACCACCAACTTCCATGCAGAAAAATAAAGCTTACCCTTGTCTCACCCCTCTGTAACCTCCATTCACAGATTACCCATCCCCAACAAATCTAAAACTGACAAAATACATACGCACTAAAATAAGCCAACAAGCAATAAACAACTGACCTTTTAACACGGACTTAAACTCCAACCCACCAGACAAACACCCATCAGAAACTAGACTCCCCAGATAAATACAAGTCACACTATCCTGCTTACACTTTGGATATCACTCATCACTATAACTACAAACATCATTTCAGCATACCACAAGACCCTTCATGCCCACGATACAACTACCTTAAAGAAGACACCGAGCACTTATTTCTAAGGTAAGGCTAAAAAAGAAGAGGCTTTGATAACCTTGTCCAAAATGAAAAATGGCAAGGCAGTCGATTGTATTGCAGTTGAATTTTTAAGAAGGTGGTGACAAAGTTCTTGACAGCTTAATTAGTATATTAAATGTATGTATGTATGGATCATAGTGAGGTGCCTGAGGATTGACAGAATGCATGTGTATTGCCACTACATAAAGGCAAGGGGGACAAAGGTGTTTGATTTACAGAGGTAACAAATTTAACAGTTACCTGGTAATTGGTATGGAAGAGTGTGGTTTCAAAAGTGGTACAGGAATTATGGGTCAGGTGTTTGCTCTAAAGAATGGTGGTATGAATTACTTGACAGAAATACAAGTATTTCTATTTGGCACTTATGGTTCTGGAGAAAACACATGTTAGGGAGACTGAGATGCTTTATGGAAGGTGTTGAGTATATGATGTGGGAGAAAAGCTATTAGAAGCAGTGAGGAGTGTTTTTTCTGCCACTATTGATTCATTCATCATCACAGGTTAATGAGAAATGGACAGTTTACCAGTTTACCAAGGCACAGTTATTAGCTCTGAATGTTGATTGATTTTGTTCTGCGATACTAGTGTATCTTTTAGAGAACAGAATACTGTAAAAGCTGTAGAGTACAATTTGGAGCATCATATTTCACTGAGCACTGTTATATGTGACAAAAGTTATATATATCTGGGAGATATGAGGTTAATCAACTTAAAAGTATGTAATGCTATCTATCTCTAATATGCTATGGCCACCCCCTTGACGGGAGCAAACATCTGAGACTATGTAATACACTTGTTAAATATCAACAGAACCTATAAAAATCTCATATAACCTCAGCTAGTAGCTGAAACTATAGAGGAAACATACTCACATTTAAGTCATCTATTGCCGGGAATTATGTGGTCACTCACTCTGATGTGTTTGAAGATATCTGATGCCATAATGGTGGTGCTCAGTCATGGGTGTGACTGGTTTATTTTTAATACAATAGTGAAAATTATGATAAACCCTAACAGTTAGGAATGTTAGGTTAGGATGTCTTGGGTGCTGTTGAGTCTTTACAAAGTATATAATGTACCTTGATTAACCCCACATTTTCACCGACCTACTATCACCTTATCTAATATTGTTTGATATTATATATTGCTAAAAGACATGCTTCACAATTGTTATGTGATTCTCTAAATACTTCACTAGCTTTGCAGAACAAAATCATTCAATATTTAGACCAAACAGGCATGGTCAATTACTTTGTAACTTACCAAAATGTGATCATAGTTAAGCTTTCCTTACCTTAATCCAGTCTCCACAACAAATCCTACCACTACTAAGAATATTATGTTGAATTTCTGTTTGTACAGTTGAAGTTCAAAAGTAACATTCACTTTTACTAGTATCCCATGCTTCAACAAACACTATTCAAGAGGATTGCTGTACAATTGAAATACACCTGTAATACTGTAGATAACTCGGTTAAGAAATAAAATTTATGTTTACATTGAGTTTATTGCTTTTCAGTGTGTATTTTTACGAAGTTTCAAAATTTTCAACCGATGGTGCAATGCTGTGCTTCTCAGTCTCTGGAAAACTTCAAATCTTGACCTGCTTGTCCTATGCTGCAATGCTGGCTCACTTTCCCTCTTCTGTAGTTATTACTTTGGTTTATGCTTCCAGGAGCTGGCTGCTAGTGTGCCCCCACCACTGACTAGCCCATGCGATACTTGGCAAGCTGCTTATTCACATAATTATTATAGGGCCATTGGCAACTCAAGGGTGGGCCGTTTTGATAGTTGTTTTTCTCCCTGAGCCTCGAAGCTTTGGAACTCTACCCCCCCTCTCATGTCTTTCCTAGTAACTATGACTTGGCATATTTAAGAATTTTTTTTTTTTTCCAATTCCTCCAAGATTTGTGAGTACTTCCTATTGTCTCATCTTTTTCCTTTTCATCAACCTTTCTTTATTTCAATTAAGGCTTGGCCTTGATGAGGACTTTTGTTTGTGACTGGTGCCTCTAACATAAAAAAAATTTCTCATGAAGTGAGAACACATCAGAAAAATAAAACCATCAAACAAGTGATACAAGCCTCAACTTATCCAGAGAGAAATGAACTTCTAGTAAGACCGTATTACTAGAGAGAAGAGGTTTCAGATTTCAGAGAAATGGAACCACATCTACAATAGGGTGAGGTGCCTGTGTTACAGACAGTAGTAAGTGCTTTACAGACCAATGACATGTCTCTGCAGGTGGCTTTTAATTTGGTAAATTACCAGTTTATGGGCACCACGGAAACATCTTAGAAATTTGAAATGCATATCACTAAAATACACAAACTTCGAAAAACTGTTTTCATTAAAGGCACGCGACTTAGAGCTATATATTTTATGCTACATTATATAATGACTGTATGCTATGATGATCTGAGTAAATATGAAGTAATAGTAAGGGAATGTTACTAAAATTAAAAAACATTCATGAAAACCTCACATAATTTCCCTAGAAACCTAAGTTTACAATATTTTCTGTGTAAATGAAAAAAGAACTTGTAAATATGACTGCATTCAGTTGCTTGGAAGTTAGTCTGTTAAGTTATTATTATTTTTTTTTTTTTTTTTTTTTTACTGCTGCATCTAACCACTCTGGCAGAGGGAAGATGATGACAATGTCTTTGGTTCTTTTTGGGTATGATACTATCAAGTATTAGGTAAATCTTGTACCCTACATGAGGTTAGTTGTGATTTTTGCTGTGTTCTGTTGGTTTCTGCTATTGGATCATTTACTTTTAGTCCACATTTTACTTAATCATTTTATCATACTGTACATATCTCTCTAAGTACTAGAAAATATATAACATCCAACATCAGATTTCCAACACTTTTATCCACTGATATACTTGCCATCCAAATTCTTAAGTCATTTCAGCGGTGACCTTACAATAATACTTTATATTTGGTTCTTGTATTAACAAAAATATTATCTTCTAAAATTGCCTAAAGCCCTTGTTCCACCTCTCCACTGCTTCTATGCATCAGTATAGTTTCATTTTCACATATATTGTATGGTTTTTGGTGACTATGTTTGTGGAAAGCACAATTTGGCCCCTTTATCCAGTCTTCTGGCACAGTCATGACTTAGATGTTTGTTACATAAAATGCATACTATATATGAGAGCGTTTATTTTGGTAAAATATACATTTTAAATTCACCGAGGACAGGACACTGAGTATACTTACAGGTATTTACATTATGGAAAACTGTAAGATCATTCAGATTTCAATATTCTTTGATAAACTTCATAGGCCACAAAACTACTCCCTATCATAACATACTTTATTAATAAAAATGCTCCTATCACGCTCTCTCACTAATTCTCGTCTTTACACACCAAACTAATATTGAGGACGGAATCACCAAACTGGTAGGTTACTTTAGTATGAACTGAAAAAAAAGGTGGCAGAATGTTACAAACATCGCTGAAGTAAAACTGGAAAAATCATAATAATGCACAGTTAAAATTTTGTTTAAACTTAATCGCGCATTTCCTTAGAAACTGGCCTTTCATTGTCGTTTTACAAAATTAGAACACACATAAAAGCGCCATACAGCGATGTAAGTCAGCAATAAAATTATACAAGCGTATCACCGTCGATGGAAGAAATGTCACGTCTCTTCATTTACTAATAGTGCGAGTGCAAAGAATCTTACATGTGTAGCAATAGGTACCCAGCCATCGTCTGCTGGGTAATAACAACAACAGCGTTGGCAGGTTCCTATAATGTCCCTCATTTATCATATCTATTCTCGCAATGCTCTTCTGTGGAAATCTTTTAATCTCATGAATTAAATGTGTTATGATTTGTGGTACTGTCACCGAATATGAAAAGGATTATGGACAAATAACTTATTTAAGGGAATAAACACTTTGTAATTCAATTTTTACAAGTATATTGTAGTAGGGGTTATGTTTTGGGCTGACCAATCACAATGCGCGGAGCTGTGTGAGCCTGAGAAAGGAAGATGGCTGCCTCGGATGAAGAGGGTGGTCAAAGTGATAATAAAAATGACGATTCTGCTACACACGAGACGAGCAAGCAATTTTCCACGATTCATCAAGTAAGTTGAAGCTTCGGAGAATAATAAAGAAATATTCTTGGAGCAAATGATATCAGAAATGGGAAATAATCAAAAGTGTAATCATTGTTGACAGATAGAAAATTTCCTTGTATTCAGTGGAAATTCATTTGAGTTGTACTGTATCTTGGCCTTATGTTCAATTTGAAGATGGAATTTACGTAAGTCAGCAAGTAATGTGAGATATGTATTATATATAATATGAAGTGAATGAAAATACGAGTGCAGTGGAAGGAAAAATATCGTTGTTTATCGTGGAGTGGAAACAGCAGTGCCAGACCCTGCTCTGTTGCCTGACTTGATAGTCACGTAGTCAGTTAAATTACAAGGTGTTTGTAAAGCGTGATTTCGGAGGATGTTGATTTCTACAGGACTCGTATGTTAGTATCGCGCGGGATTGATGCAAGAGTTAGCCATGAACTTTAAGGTAAGACATGACATTAGTGTTCAATTTGGTACATAATGAGTGATGTCTGTGATGCAACTGCTGCAGCCACAGTCTTTAGTATTAGCAGTAGTTGTAGTATTACTTGTGTAATTAGAATTCATGGACCAAGTAATGCAAAGAAGAGCAACATATACCACATCATAAAGTCCAAGGATAACGAAAACATAAAAATTTTCTAATATGGTCCACAAGAATATAACTGACTACTTTTGAATATTGAGTCATTTTGTTTAGCAATGGCAGTGTGGTTTTTATAGAACACAAATTGCAGATCAAGATTTGGAATGCTGAAAATGTATTATATTAGGGCAGTAATAATCAGGGTTATTAATATTCGGGTGAATTAATGTAAGTGCTAGTGCAATATGTGAAACATTATCTGAACCTATTAAAACTTTACATCCCTTAGCAGCAAAAATTTATCCTATTTAGTCTTGTACTGCTAATAGCTTTGGATATTATGTGATTTTGCTTTGCACTTTAATGTAGCGCTTAAAGAAATTTAGGGTTGATTAACATAACAGTAGATGAAACACTTTTTAGAAATCAACACATAACATTCTCTAGCATCGTATATTTGTCTTATTTTGGTAATTTACTTGTTTAGCTGCTCACTGAAACTGGCTTTGGATATTGAATGGTATTACTAGCAGTAGTGTATTTTTTGAGAAATCAGATTAAAAGGTGTTGTACATGAATTATAACACTTATTTCATTAGATTCTTTGGCCTGCCTTGAACGTAGTTTGAGGCATTTGTCACTCTGGGAGCTTTATGGCAAGAAAAACACATCCTCCAGTGTATGACCCCTTGCATGGTCCTCCCAAACCCCCAACCTTTGCAATACTTCTATTGCATGACTTCTATCACTCAGGAAGGCCTACCTTTCCCCTGACCTTCACCTGCAGCACTAATGTGACCTGTGTCCTAGCACAGCACCCCCTGTGCAAAGTCCTCCCTTCCCTAAACTCCCGCCACCTGAATGACCCTCCTCAACTAAACCCACTATCTTTGCACTGATCCCCTTTTCCTGCCCTCCACTTCCCCAACCCTTTCCCTGACCCATACCTGCTGTACTGCCCCTCCTCCCCCCCCCTTTTTTTTTTTGACTGGCATAGCATTAGCAGGTAACTTGCCTGAACCAAAGCCATCTTAGGTGAAAGAAAAAAATTAAGGAAAATTAGATATTAATCAGGGCTCTGCAAGTGTTAGTAGACCTGCATGTCAAAGGAAGAAAGATTATATATAGAGGGAAAGACAAAAGAAAGAAGTGATTTCCATAGCTTAACTGTTTGAGGCAAGAAAGATATATCATAACAGCCAGTCCTCATATGGCTGGTCTCCACACTCAAGCTGTGGGCAGCAGCAGCCAATTGCATGCCATGGGTCCAAATCTTAGGGATAGAGACACATGTAGAGAGTTCATGAGAACAGTGGCCAGAATATTGCTTCCTTCCCTCCTGCATCTACCTCTCCCTGCATGGCTTTCCTCTCTCCAACCCCCCTCCTTAAACTGCCATCCCCTCCCCTGAGCTCCTCACCCCAGAATGACCCTCCCCTCCTAAGATCCCCACACCCTGCATATCCACAAGCCCTACCTTCATTGCTATCCTCCCCCTTCTTTGAGCCACCCAGACTCTGTCTTCTGCATGTCCCTCTCCTAGGACAACTTCCATCTATGCACAGTCCTCCCGATCCACAGCTCAACCCCTGCATGGTCATTCCCTCCCAAGATTCTCACTTTTAGCATTGTCCCTCCCCCTTCAGACCCCCATCCCTTGCATAGCCCTCCATTCCTCCAACTCTCACCCTGCTGTATGGCCCTCCTTCCCCATGACCCGCGCATGTTACACTGCCCTCACACAACCTGCACCCCTTGCAGACCCTTTCCCTGATGCCAACTGCATTCCATGCACTGCCCTCCCTTCCAGTGTTCCCCCTCACCCAACATGGCCCTCCCCTGAACCCTCCACTGATGCACAGGTTTCCACTTCCCTGACCTTCCTCCTTGCACTGCCTTTCTCTCTCCTTAACTCCTACCTCTTGAATGGCCCTCCCCTCTGAGAATCCCCTATTCCCAGAAAAGCCCTTCGCTCTCCAGACCTCAATCTTGTTCATGGCCCTCATTTCTCTTCTTTAGTCACTGTTGCCAATTTGGCTTGTGCCATACAAACCAGACAAACTTTGCTCAGTGCTACTATAGTATGCGGTCTACCATGGTATCAAACACTATAGCATGCAGTCTACCTCATTTACTACTATAGTATGCTGTCTACCAGGGTTATCTAACATTATAACATACAATCTACCTTATTTACAAAATATCTATATATTTGAATAGCAGGAAGATAAAAATAAACACTAACCTAACCTAACCTAATCTAACCTAACCTAACCTAACCTAACCTAACTTAACCTAACCTAACACTACAGTTCACTTATGGTAGACTGCAGGTGGGCGGCACAAGAGGTGAGTTGAGGTCACGGTAGAATTCACACTGTGGTAGACCGCATACTATAGTAGCTCCCTTTGCTCCATTATATGTAGAATAAGAAATTGTTTGACAAAACTGCAACGATTGAACAATGAAGGAACAATTGGATGGTACATGAAGCATTGAAAAAAAATGCCTTTCAGTGAAGGAAGAGTTCTGATAATTGGAGATTTCAGTTATAAAGATAAAGAAGGGGAATTTGGATTCTCATCATAACAGGGAATCATGGAGACAAGTTTATAGAGTGGATGCAAGAAATTTTCTTGCACCAACATGTTAATGAACTCACCAGGATGAGAGGGACTGATACACCATCATTATTGGATCTTATGTCATACTAGCATTGATATTAAGAACATTGTATATGATGCACCATTTGAAAGGGTGATCATGTGATGCTTAAGCTTGATCAGATCATTAATGAGGAAGTTCAAAGACCAGGGATAAGGCAAGACTTTAAAAGGAGATATAATTGCAGAAACTATACAAAACTTAACATTTTCTTTTGTAACAGAAATTGGGAATAAGAATTTTGTAGATAGGAGCCTGGGTATTGTGGTGAAAGGTTCTGTGAATTTTACAGTGGAGTAAGATCATAGCATTAGATTTAAAAGGAAGGTTAAGAGGGAGGGAGGGATGGTTCAGTAAAAGATGTCAAAGAGCTTTACCACAAGTTTGCCTCATTGACTTTGGGGGTCTTCACTGCCACAGCCCAGGCTGGACCTAGGCTGCTGAATTGGGTTGTTGGTCATCCAAGCTGTTAGAAGCTGCAGCCCTCAGGCTCACATTACCCTATAGCCCAGCTGGTTTGGTACAATTTGTGGGTACTTGTCTAATGCACTCTTCAACCTCTCTAGTGTACATTGATATGTGCTGTGATAAAGATATAGGTGGAACTCCAGTCAGTTAGCATTCATAAGGTATGAGAGTAAGGAATAAGTATACAGAAGCAGGCTAAGAAAGAAAGAACAAAGAAACTTTGAAAAAATATTGTGAACAAGTTTGGAGAAAATTCAAAACTACATATATTTATTAGGAATTAATTGTCAGTTAAGGAGCAGCTAATCTGGCTTAAGAGATTCAGGAGGAATTGTGGAATATTATGTATGGATCTGCAAGGAACTGAATAACTATTTCAAAGCTGTTTTCACATTGGAGGACACTGTGGCCCCAACACTAGTGAGATGGCATGAGGAGGAGGCTTTAGAAAGCATTTTGATATAGAAAAAATATTAACATTACTGAAAGATTTTACCCATTTAAGGCTGACAGTCCAAATGAAATTTCATCCTGCATATTGAAGCTGTGTGTGGATTCACTTGACACAACTCTTGAAATTCTGTTCAAGATGTTGCTGGAGAAAGGCAGAATGCCAGGGGAGTGGAAAAGGACAAACACATTACCTGTCTATAAGAAAGGAGACCAGGAAGAGGCATTGAACTATAAATGGTCTCTTTGATGATTATGGTCTGTAAGGTTCTAGGAAAGATAAACAGAAAGCGAATGGATGACTTTCTACTTATCATTAATTACTTAAGTGAGAGGCAGTATGGTTTTAGGGAAAGGAGATAGTTTAAAAAACCTTTTCATTTTTACATGGATAAGCTCTGTTTTAGACAAAGGGAACAGTTTGGTGGATTATGTGTTCCTGGATTGCTAGAAAGCGTTTGACTTCACCACATAGGGGGCTGATTAAGGAGGTGAACCACCAGACTACTGCAAAGGGGAAACTGCTCCATTAGATAGAAGATTACCTTTGGTGATGGAGTTCGACTAGGGAGGTGTAAAGTATTAAGAATGGTTCATAGCAAAATAAGACATAGAGATGATTATTATCTACCTGTGAGAGAGACTTGGGAGTCATCATCATCCTTAACCTGTCACTTGAATCCCACCTTAGGAGAATAATGAAGTCCAACTTTCTGCTGACAAATTTTAGAATTGCTTTCAGATTCATAGGAAATATTCAGCAATCTGTTCCCATCATATATGAGGCCACAAAAATTATACCAGATTTAAGAGAACAGAGTTACAAGGAAAGCTTGAGATCTTAGATTTGCACACCTTGGAAGAGAAGAATGAGGGTTGATGTAATTATAGCTTTTAACCTTTTAAAACAGATGTATGATGTAAAAGGTAAATATTATCTATTGATAATGATAGATTAAGCCTATTTTCAACTCCTAGATCTCTTTCACACGTATGTTTCTCAGTGAGTAATATTCATACTTGGGCCTTCTTTTGTTATGTCACATCCTCAATACCATGCACTTTGACTGAATCTCATCATTCATTTATCAGGCCAACTCTGGAGTTTGTCCAAGTCCTATATGCTGATACTACTGTTTTCCTTCCTTTACCTCTTTCATGACCTCATAATCATTTGTAAACATGTTAAGGTATGAGTCTAGTCCATTTGGCAAGTCAAATCACATCAACAATAGGAGTGGGCTCAGGACTGGGCCCTTCTGTTCTCCACTTGCAACCTCAGCCCACTTTGAGAATGTGCATCTTACCTGTGTCTTAGAATACAAAGTCTTCCCATCCATCCCTTTGGTTTAAAACTGGCTCACCCTGTAAAGCCTCACAGGTTCTTGATGCAGGACTTCTTTTCTCTGAAACCATGTTGTTTTTCAATGAAGTTAATAAAAATGTAAATGACTGAGAAATGCTTTAAATTTAATACCCTAAACAGCCAACAGGCATTTGATTGCTTATCTTGTAGGAAAACCTGCCACATCAGCTGTGGAAACAAAGGCAATATTACTCATGATGAAAAATGTCATGAGTGCCTTATAGGCAGATTGTGTGCTGGGTATGTACTGTAGACACACATCTTAGTGCATTTGAAAATTATGAATCAGAAATTGAGGTAGATAAGGAAAAGTTGTTTAGACTCTACCCTCGCTCTGCATAAGAGGATGAAGTCACACACGCTCCCAATTTAGGCTTGAACAGAAACACAGAAATGGAAAATGCTGTATTGGAGAGTGCTTTAGAAAACCTAGTGGACCCCGACACAGCTGTAGGAGAAAAGTTCAAATTGAAAATGTATATATGTTGAAAGGTGAGCTCAGGAAACTTCAACCACAGACATTACCACAAAAGGAGGCAGAGACACTGATTTAAGTCTGGAAGGAGAGGGAGAAAGTGGAAGCTAGGAAATGGCAAGCATAGACATGATTAGGGAAAGAGACAGACATTGACTCAGATATGGAAGGAGAAAGAGAAACTGGAGGCCAGGAAATTTCTAACATACAGGTGGGTGCAGAAAGGGACATAGACACTGACTAAGGAAGGAGGTGGGAAGGAAAGTAGAAGCCAGGAAATTCTCACAGACCTGGTCACAGATGCGGAGAGGATGAGATACACCAGTAAATGAACAACAAACCCAAAGAATGGACAAAGTCTGTAGATGCTGCATGAAGGAAAGTTGCATGTGTGGCAAGTCTGGCATCTTGTTTTTACTAGGGAAAATGTAAATTTAAACTCCTTAGAAAATGTTTGGACTGGCTTAAGAAAGGTTAATGCTGGTATGGGGAAGGATGCAATTTCTGTCAACCAAAATAAATCAAACAGTCAATAGAGTCTAGGCGCTGCTTCGGTGAGTATTGTGAGAACCACCACATATTAGGGACAATGAGACATATCTCTCATGCTCATCACAATACGTGTCCCTTTTTAGTCAGAGACATAGGACTTAACAGAGGCATGGAAGAATGCCAGAGAAAGTTCCGAAACTAATTCCCCTCTTCAGAATGGTGATGGAAGTGACAGCACACTGCTAAGTTCACCAGAACAAAGCATATTAACCCCCCAAAACAACACAGTGACAGGCCATGTAAAGTCCTTCATATATGCCTGTATAGAGAAACTTGAATCATATAAAACAAATATAGTCCCATTTGAAAATAGATTGCTAAATGAGTCTAATGCAGTATTTGCAGCCACCTTTGAAACACACATGAAAGACCATATGAACAGTGAGGTGTGGATCTCTTTATAACAGTTAAACTCCTGAACTCCTGAAATGATGCATCAGAAGCACTCTTTGTCAAGGTTGAAAACCCAAACCTGGTCATTGCATTTATCTGTAGACCACCAGTGCAAAGTTTCAAGTACTTACAAATAAATGAGAAACATAAAATCATATCTTGACCTCCTTGGATGCCCAGCCTCAAAAATACTTGTGTTAGGAGTCTTAAACCTACCATACATTAAATGGAGACAGGTAGGAAATAACAATGTAGCTGGAAATGCTGACACTGGAAGTAGCTTGGATGAACAGCTGCAAAAAAGACAGTTATTGACACCCTGTAAAAAGTTCTCTGTCAGCCAACAGATAACAAAACAACCCAGAAGAAATAATACCCTGGACTTAATCTTTATAAATAACATGGACCTAATATGTGACATTACCATCTCAAACTCTCTATACTCTGATCACAACCTGATCAAAGGAAAAACAAGTTTAGAAGCTAAACCACCCAATAAGAACATATTGCCTAATCCTTAACCCTCAGTGAGATAGGACATGTGTCAGCAGAGGTGCCCTCGGTCCACCTACAGGTCAACATAACTCTTTCTCTCACGATTTTTTTCTCTTATAGCATTAAGGCTAGACCACCTTGTGTGGACCTTGAGTATGTGTGGTCTCTCTCTCTCTCTCTCTCAGATTGAATCTTGGGTTATGTTTGACTAAAAAAGTACATTATGAATACTTGAAAAGCAAATAGGTAAACCGCGTTTTTTTTTTTTTTATATATATATGTAACGGTGATGATGCCCCTGAGAGCAAACAGCCGTAGCCACGCCCACTTGTTTGCCTGTTGTGTACATCCGTTGGGGGTCCAAATATATCCTTAATTCAGTTATGAAACAATAAGAAAAATATTCTTTATGAAACAATAAGAAAAATGTATTTTTTTTTAAGTAATTAGAACAGTATATCGAGACAGCCAGTATAAGTTATCGTTTATGTTTATATCGACTCTGCCAAACTACCAGACTGTTAGTCAAACCACAGCTGCCTGTGACGTGGCCATTTTTCTACCTGACCTGACCTAAGACGGTTGACCGTTCAAACCGTTAGTCTGCCCTGGACCTCCGGGGAAGGAAGACTGAAGGCGAGCGTTGCGTTGTCTATATAGGTAATACGTGATATGTATAATTAATACGTGGTGAAATGGTCAGTGGTCAAGTGAAGCATTTCTTGGTACTTTTTTTTTTCCAAGTGTTTTACTGAAAATAATTATCTTAACAGTGATAATGTGAACTTGATTTATATTTAAGAAAAAGGAATTCAAACAGTTTGAAAAGTAACGGAAATATTCAGTATTTCGGGTGATGCGAAACGATTTGAAAGATTGATTAGTTTGTGTTCGTGGGAAGAAAAAATTATAATGAAGTGAGAATGAACAGAAAAAAATCAGTATAACAGTTTGTAAAGAAAAATTTTATTATTTATATTGTATTGTGTTGGGTGACCAATATCCTAGAAAGTGTAATTACAAGAATTGTGAAAGTAATTTATTACCCTAGAGTCTGGTCACTTAATAACTGAATGATTGTAATGCTGCCGGCGGAGGGTAAGTACCATAATTGCTCATTTATCAGGTTTCACGGAGAGGCAGATCTAACACTGTTAGTGCCACAATTCTTGAACATTTTCTACTATCATTCATCTCCATATCTAGAAATACGTAATCAATACAATAAGTAGACATACACGCACAAAATACTTGGTCGCGTGGCAAAACATACACGCGGACTTGTGCGCACGGACAGAGACGTGTGTACTGAAACAGACATGCGCGGAGCCATATGCGCATGAAAAGACCTGCACGTGGAATCATACACGTGCAGACAACACACACGAACAGAAACTCCACAACATTACACGCACACCTACACTGATTCTTGGATGTGACGACCTATTCTTTCATGAGTGGAGGGAATTTTATATACATGAGGCCCCGTATGTTCAACTTTTTATTGTCATACTTCATTGTTAATGATATTGCATTTAGTTTTGTAACCTAACCATCCCATTTCGTTTACTACACCAGTACTGAACGAGTGTATGATTTCCAGTTCCTCATTTGTGTAGTTTTACGTTATTTTAATCAGTTCATATATGATTAGCTTTTCATCTTATATTTATTTGATGAAGGCAAAGCAGTTTATTCCATCTATCTAGGTTTTCCAAA